>OZ020617.1:38653325-38883905 GCA_963971575.1 Liopterus haemorrhoidalis
TAACCAAAGAACATGCTTCCAACAGGACGGAGCAACTTCACACACGTCCAATATGTCTCTGCCACGTGTTCGTGAAATTTTCTCAGGCAAATTGATCTCCCGGAGAGGTGACATAAATTGGCCTCCACGCAGTCCAGATTTAACCCCTATGGACTTTTTCCTATGGGGTTATCTTAAATCTAAAGTTTACGCCAATAAACCGACTTCACTGGCGCATTTGAAAGAAAATATCCGTCACGAAATGGCAGCCATCCCTGAGTCCATCTGCCGAGACGTCATAAGTAATTTTACTGTTCGATTAAATGAGTGCCGAGAACGGGAGGGTCTACATTTAGACGATATTATTTTTAAGAAATAAATCCCCAAAAAATGTATTTTAATAATTAATAAACATTTTTTCTATATACGGCTTACTTTTTTTTTAATCGATCCACTAAATATAAAATTTCTTTTGAGACACCTTGTACTATCATTATGGCGATTATAACATACATTTGCTTGAAAGCTTTTGGACTGACTGGACGGAAACTAGAGCACTATACTGTCTATTGAGGAGAGACATTACCGGTGGCGGCGTTGTCATCGAAAGAAATATTAGCCCAAGACAGAAAGGATTGGAGAAGTAACGATAAGGCTTACTTGCAACAGTGGACTTCGACAACGTCGATGAAATGATGAAAGTGGACCGCCGATACTGCGTCTCATGCATCATTTTCATGGTAGTGTCAAAGGCGCGACAGGGGTGGGGCGTGGTGTTATATTTACAAGTTCGAATTACATGGTGGGGTTGGAGGCGTGATAAGTGCGCGTTTTCGGTTTTAACAACATTTTTATCTAACCCAAATCTAACCTAAATGTTTATACAATTGTTTGGAGTAAACAGTCATTCAATTTCATTAAATATGTTGTCAAATCGAAGGAGACGTCTAGCTCTTTTTTTTTATGTATATTTAGACTTATTGCGATATGAAGAAAAGCGATGGTGGGTACGTCCCATATATACATAGAAACAGAAGGCAACAGGGAGATTATTTTAACTTGTTGCAAAAAATGATACACAAAAAACACAGACAGTTACTTCAATTACAAGAAAAGAATTTCATACACAATCTTTTATACTTGACATCACAATTAGAATGAAGATTCTGTTGGCCCCTGCTTGAGGGTGTATTATTAGTATACCCACTGCATGACATTTCTGCAGACCAGATATTTGAAACCGAATCCATAATAATTAACTTTATGACTACCGACAACATTGTAAAAGTCGCTATTTCGCTACATCAATTTACGTTTTTTTAATTTTTTTTTTAGGAAATTAATATAAGTGTCTCGCTAAAGATCTCACCATTCCGAAAAAATATATCTGTTTCTATGGTTTCGACGGTGCGGCCAGGACTAGAGTTGAAATTTCTGAACTTGCGACACCGCGCCTACGACACTATGGTATGGGTTTTTTCAAAATAGAGCGATCCTATTGGTTGAATTTCTTGTTCCACGCTTCCAACACCAGAATGAAAATGATACATCAGGTGCTTCCCACCGCGCACTATCACCTATCGATGTATTCAGCATAACATTCGCATTCGATTGAGAACCGCGAATCAAATTAAACCGCGACATTATATAACATTAGATAAACGCTATAATTGGCGTGGCTTATTTTCCTTTTTGTTCAATACATTTTTTCAGTTGCACGAATATTTGGGGAGTAACTGGCGGAAACCCTTAAACTAAACTTAAAAAATTGTTTCATTAATCATAGAAAAGGGCCCCATAAACCGTTTCCCCCCAAGCCCCAATATGAGCAAATACGGCCCTGATAGGACCTTTGTGTAAAAGAAACGCATGGCTCAATTTCTTATAAAATAATTAGTAACCTATTAAACTGCGTTATGTCCTCAAGAAGAACATGTGCATTATTTGTACAATAAACCTTTCAAGAACAGCTATCACAAAAGAGGCCCTAAATCTTGAATACTTTAAGTATGCATGATTTGCTCATCAATATTTTATTGTTTTATCTCTGATCTACCTTTCTGATTTCATACAACGGTTTCATAGGGTCTACGAAAAGAGGCCCATTGCTTAAAATCTTGTAAAAAGATCAAGACAGCTATTCCTTAAATGCGTAATTTTCTGCCCATTGGTAATTGAAATTGCGCTTTAAATCTAACCAGAAATTATATTTATTTTGTGCAGTAAATTTCTGAGCAGTTAATAAAATCTTAAAGGTTAACTAATTCATGTTGGAAGTTTACTGAAAAGGTCATAACTAATTTAAAGTTTAACCTGTTAATTATCTACAATAATTTTTATCGCAAAGGCTATAAATATTAAAGTTCTACATCAAATTTCATGGCTGAAATATTTTACCATCGTATTAAGAGTTAGAATTTGCTTTAAAATTTAAAAATACTTCTTTGGGTCAGTGAGAAAACTCCCGTAAGATGGTGATATAATGTGACAAAATATCTGGAGAATATTGATAAAGCCGACTAACAGTATTCACAAAGTGACGAAGTGAAGTTTTACAATTTTTTTTCAAAAAATCCCTTAGGAACTACCGGATTTGGTCGGCGGGATCCCGGTAAGCCAGTCACAGTTGAAGCTGCGAGGTCGGCACAAAAAATTTATAAAAATATTAGAATATTAATAAATAAACATATAGGTAAAATAATTTGAAATGAGTTGATTTAAATGTAAAATAATTTTAATAAAGTTGTATAATTCAAGTTCTCGTTTTAATGTTCAGATATATAAATTTATAGGTCGATTCTGCTCACTAGCTTTAAGCGTTGAAGTTAAATAATTTACGAATTTTTCAGTTTTACATTTTGAAGGCATTTAAATACTTAAACTTTCCTTTAACTATTAAAGGTTCGTAACAGTATCATTATATTCTTAAATGGCATATTTTAGGTTTGAAAGGTACATTTTTAGTTTCATTTTACTTGAACCTTCAAGGTCAACAGTGTATCGCTCGAAGTGAGAGGACTATTTGCTAACTTGATTGCTAATTTACAACATAAGTGGGGCAGTAAGATTTTAATGTGGCATAATTGTACAAGACTGGCCGGAGGAAGGAAAAAAGAAATACAAGGAATCAATGGAGAAAATGGAATAGACAGAACCAGGGGTGGAGAGAGGGTGGAGGGAATTGAGAGAAGGGATAGAGAAAGCGGTGGTGAGAAAAAGGAGAGGGCTTAGTTCAAGGATGGGAAAAAAACCATGGTGGAGGGAGAGATGCAGGAAAAAGAAAAAAGAGGCGCAGAAGGCCTGGGCCAAAAAGACTAAGGGGGAGGAGACGGAGGAAGGGTACAGAGAAAAATTGGGGCAGTATAAACAAACATGTAAAGAGGAAAAGATAAGATATTTGGTAAAGGAGCAGGAAGAAGTGGGAAAGATAAGGAACGAAAAGCAAGCCTGGGAATATATAAACAGGATGAGAGGGAAACAAGGAGACAGGAGTAACAGGATTAACATGGAGAACTGGAGGAAACACTTCATGGAGATATTAGAGGGAAGCGAAAAAAGGAGGAAGGAAGGCGGGGGGGATATAAGGGGGGAAGGAGGGACAGAGGACGAATCAGAAGGGGTGGAAGATAGAGAAGGGGAAGAAGAAGGGGAGGGACCGTCAGGGGAAGAAATAGAGAGCATAATAAAGAACATGAAGGAAGGGAAAGCAGCAGGGACAGATAAGATAAGGAATGAGGCATGGATAAATGGAGGAGAGAAAGCGAAGAATAAACTGGTAGAAATAATAAAAGGGATATGGAAAGGAGAGGGATACCCGGAGGACTGGAGGGAAGGGGTGATTGTACCGATATACAAGAGAGGAAACAAGGAGTTAGCATGTAATTACAGAGGTGTGACCCTGATGAATTCAGCGTACAAGGTATACGCGAAAGTGCCGAACGAAAGATTAGTAGATGAGATAGAGAAGAAAGATTTATTGGAGGAAACGCAGTTTGGATTCAGGAAGGGAAGAGGGGCGATTGACGGAATATCTGCAGTGAATCACATAGTAGAGGAGAGGTTAAAGAAAAAAAGAGGGAAAGCGTATATGGCGTTCGTGGATTTGAAAGCGGCGTTTGACAGGCTGGATAGGGAGGAGCTATGGAAGGTAATGGAAAGGAAGGGGATAGGAAAGAAGTGGCTAAGAAGGATAAAGGAAATATACAAAAGGACGAGGTGCAAGGTGAGGGTTGGTGAGGAAGAGTTGGAAAGTTTTTGGGTGAATAAGGGGGTGAGACAGGGATATCCCCTGAGCCCGACCTTGTACAACTTGTATGTAGCAGATCTTGAAGGGAATATGAGGAAGGGACAAGATGGGGGGGTGGTAGTAGGGAAGATGAAGTTGTGGACATTGGGGTACGCGGACGATATAGGATTGATGGCAGAGGGGGAACAGGAGCTAAAGAGAATGATTGAAAGGGCTGTTAAATACTTCAAAAGGAAAAAACTAGAAGTAAACAGGGACAAGAGGAAGGTAATGGTATTTAGTAAAGGAGGAGGGAGAAGAAAGAAGATAAAATGGGAATGGGGCGGCAGAGAAATAGAAGAAGTGAAGACTTTAAAATACCTGGGATATGTACTAGCGAGGAACAATGGGGCTGAACTACACATAAGGGAAAGAGTAAAGAAGGCAACAATAGTCATGGGGAAGCTGTGGAGTAGAGGAGAGAGGAAGTTTAATGACGATATTAGATGGAGATTGAGGTTGTTTGACGCCGTGGTGAAGAACATTCTACTATATGGGGTGGAAATTTGGGGATGGAAGGAATAGGAGAAGGTAGAACGAGTACAGGAGAGGTATTTGAGATGGATCTTAGGGGTAGATAGAACAACACCAGGATATATTGTAAGAGAGGAACTGAAAAGGGATAAGATGAAGGTGGGTACAGGAAGGAGGGCGGTTGAGTACGAGGAGAAAGTAAGAATAGAAAAAGACAAAAGAATAATGAGGGAATGCTGGGAGGAAAGAGCCAGAGAGGAACAGAAAGGAAGATGGTACGCATGGGGGGAGATGAGAAAGGAGTATTACTGGAGATGCGGAGTGGATACGGCAGAGGTGGAAAGGAGAAGAAAAGACGGGATAAGCGTGATTGAGGAGTTGTGGAGGAGGGATAAGGAAGTGGGGGAGCAAGAAAGGACAGTCAGAATAGACAAATCAAGGAGCGCAGGGAGATATAAGGAGGTCAGAACTATAGGGGTACCAAGCTATTTGAAGGGAGAAAGAGGAAGGTCAGGAGGTAGAGTTAGGAGGATTGCGAGGCTAAGGTGCGGGAATGAAGAAAGAGGAAATGGATACTGGAGGAAACAGGAGGATAAGATGTGTAGGATGTGCGGGGAGGAGGAAGAAGATATAGAGCACCTCGCGAAGAGGTGTAGAGAAATGAAAGTATGGTCGGGGAGCACACTAGACCTGTTGCACGAAGATCGAAGGGAGAGGTGGGCGAAGGAATTAGAGGCAAGAAGGATTGAGATCGGGGAAGGATAAGAGGAAGGGGTAAAGGAAGGAAGGAAGAGGCCCGGTGGGAGGCAGAAGGCGAGAAATGGAAGGAAGGAAGGGGGCTGAGGTCACCCGAAAATGGGTAGGAAGGAAGGGAGATAGGAGGAGGGGTGAAGAAATGGTTGGAAGGGAAGAGAATGGAATAAAATAAATTAAAGATGGGCGAGAGAACTGGAAGCAAGAAGGAAGAAGATTGGAGAGGGAAACCAGAATGAGAATAGAAAGAAAGAGAGGGACACTGGAGCAAGAAGGAAGAAATGAGAGAAAATGTAATATATTGTAAATTAAATTGTATGTTATGTAATTTGGATTGTTTTGTATTGTTTTGGTTATTTTATTTCTATTTGTAATGGCTAATGCCCTGTACCCCGCAAGGCCTAGGGAGAAATAAAGAATATACATGTGGCATAATTGCATATGGTAATGTGTTGCATAGTTTTACATTATGATTTTTTATGGTTTTTGTATAAAATTGGTTTACTTATAATGAAAGTCTATTTAATTATAACAAAATAGTTAGAAAATTGTTGCTATGGTTTCTTATGGGATTGTTATATTGTAACCAAGTTTAACCAAAAGATTTAACCCTGCTAAGCTTTCAGAAACCGTAAATGTTTAAGCGCAGCTAAAGGGAATTTTAATTTTCTTAAATTGTCACTAGCTAACTTTTAACGATTAAATTGGGCTTTTGCTAACCAAAGTTATAAAAAGCTTCATTCAATCATTAAAAATTACTAGATTTGAACATCTTATTCCGCTTAAAACAGAGAAACCGAATATACACATCATTTTCAATTGTAATCAATTATAATTAATATATTTATTAAAAATACAGAGCCAAGTAAACGGATTTTTTTTTTTTTTGGGAAACTGGTTCACAATCTATTTTGTCCGAATCACCGATGCTCGTTAATGCAGATAAGAAAGTAAAATAA
Organism: Liopterus haemorrhoidalis; assembly: GCA_963971575.1. Lineage (NCBI taxonomy): Eukaryota > Metazoa > Arthropoda > Insecta > Coleoptera > Dytiscidae > Liopterus > Liopterus haemorrhoidalis. The sequence goes on from OZ020617.1 coordinate 38,659,776, forward strand.
AACTAAACGAGATATATAATTTTTTGTAGCTCCTAAGTGGAGCAAAGGAATTTTACGTATGGTCGCCATCTGGTTCTATTCTCCGTAAGGACCTTAATTTCCGGCCAAAATTTTCCCATCTGTCCAATATCTTGAGAAATGGATCTACGCCAAGTAATTCCAGGACTACATCTTCTGCGCCCTCCCTGACGACTCCCCAATGTAATTCAAGTGCCTATTTGGAGATGGTATCGTCAGACATACTCAGTATGTGTTCTATCCACTTCCATTTCCGGGTCAATATTTCTTTCGCAATTGGTTTTTGCCTCGCTAGGCTCCATAGATCACTAGACTAAACGAGACCATTTTAGATAATTTTCTAATTGTGTTTGGTGTAATTAATTAAATTAAGACAAGTGAGGCAAAACATTAACTGCAAGTGTTTTATTTGTTCGTACAGACAGCTGTCATGGTTCAAGTTCAGCCCTGCTAACATCTGACATGTTTAATAGCATTTTAATAGTGTAGAGATAGTAATATTTAAATCTGTATATTAACTTAAATGTGTATAAGAAGAATCGCCTCATTAATGTTGTTATGAACTGCAAAAACTCGTTTCCATCACAGAATACTTCAGCTTCAAGTAGAAATTATTTATCTTCCAAACATTAATAATATACTTGACTTTTTATATCTATGACAAGTACTCAGCCTATTACAAATATCGCGTAAAGTTGTGTATAAAAGCACAGGTTAATATTTCTGCGACTTTTATCAATAAATTAAGAGCAGTAAATTCAGATTATTATATTCCTAGCGGAGTAGCCGTTTTTCGCAAAGGATATGTTCAATTAGTTGATTATAAAATTAAAAAAATTGATAATTCTTACTAAGTATGTTTAAAGAACTTTGTATACAACTATTGTGATCTTTCTATTCGGCGCACAAATGAAATAATCTATGTTTTGCTCACCCTTGTACAGGCAACATACGTAGAGTTGGCCATGAAAAAGCTCATAGTATATTATATATATGAGGGCTACCTTTTAAGTTTTTACAACAACTAAGAATTTTTTTTTTTTTTTTAAAGAAACTTTTTAAGAAACATTTTATTGCTTTTCAAAATATTTGTCTTTAACATTTATATAGTTTGTATGCGTTCAAAGCAATTCTCGAAACATTTTTTCCACTCTAAAGTTGATATCTCAAAAACATGGGTCGAAGGCTTCAACGGCTTCTTGAGGTGATGAAAATCGCTGTCCACACATTTTTTGTTTGATATTGGGGAACAAAAAAAATCTTTAGCGGATAAATCAGGCGAATACGTGCAACGAGACATTAATTCCATGTTTTATTTAAGATTATTTTTTAAACTGATGAGTAGAAAAAAATCATAATTTTTTTAATTGATAAGTTAAAAAAAAACCGCTTCTATTATTTCGGGAGAAGGGGGGGGGGTGAACGCTCCGAGCCCCCCTGGCAGCGGACTTGGTATGATTATTACAAAACAAGGAATAAAATGTTCTTCTAAATTATAGTAGAACATAAATTTCTAATACAAATGAAAGCATTTAAAAAATTATCACTCGGAACTGAACCGAAAACCGAAAACCGAAAAAAATAACGGTTCGAAGCCCTGATTGAGAGACTTGTATGGCATTATCGGACAGAACTTTCCGGTAGACCTTATATATATATATCTATATATATATATATATATATATATATATATATATATATATATATATATATATATATATATATATATATATATATATATATCACAAACAAATATTTTTTTATATTAAATATATTTCAAATACAAGGTTAAATATATTACTCCCGATCACCTGCAGCAAAGTATTGGTATTAAAGGTATCTGAAAAGAATTGATACTCAGTATATCAAGATGAAGGTTTATTTGAGGTCAAAAGTCAACCCCACTGACAGTGCCTAAAAAGAGCGAGAGTAGAAATATTATTAAGCTGTCAATGTACTATTTGGTTATTCTTTTCTTTAAACCTTAGAATGTTGCTCTAATGATGGGGGGAAATATTTTCCTAACTTTATGTGAAAAAGATAAGAAACGTAATGAAGAACGTTGCCCTTAGATTTTATAGAACATCTAAAGGATAGATAACGAAGCCTAGTAATTGATTCGAAACATCGTGCTTTTGACGCAAGTAACATCGCAAAAAGATTAAGAAGAAAAGCAGTAAAGAAGCGAAACTGTCCTTCATAAAAGTCTCTTTCAATAATAAAAGCTCAGGGAGTGACTCATTCTATTCGTCCTTACGAGTTAGATAAGTATCACAGTATATCATTATAATCCCTTTATAAGTATGGGATACGGACTTTTTCGTCCATGTCTTGTTTTTATTTGTCAATTTGCGAATGCCCCGGGTCCGCTACTACGATCTAGAGATAGCAGGGGCGCCAACTGTTTTTACTGACATTGGAACTATCATTTTTAGGGTGAAGTTTTCAACAGAACGCTTGGAAACTTACAACTGCAATAATAAAATTGTAAAATTTAATATAAACTCTAAATTCTTATTAATTAAATGAACGTACTGAGTAAAATAAATATATTTATAAAACCAACCTAGTGTTTTAATTGAATAATTGTTATTTAATGACGTTTCACTTAGGAATAACGGAAAACCCTACCCAATCTATAATTTAATTAAAGTTAAAAATATAATATAAACCATTTAAAAACGTAAAGCATAAAAAAATGTTATACTACATTTTTATCAAAACTAAGAAAGAATTTATTTATTTTTTTTTAAACAAACTGTTTTATTGGTTTTCATTCGCCTTTAAGCTTTATACACTTTTGGATGCGTTCAAACTAATTTTGGAAACAATTTGGTAACAACTCTGAAGTTGGTATCACAAAAACATTGGTTTCGAAGGCTTCAACAACTTCTTGAGGTGATGAAAATCGCTGTACACGCATTTTTTGTTTGACATTGGGGTAAAAATTGGGATAAATCAGGTGAATACGGGTAATGAGACATTAATTCGATGTTTTTATCCTTCAAATATACAATTGTTTGACGTGCTGTGTGGGAGCTTGCATTGTCATGATGAATAATGATGCAAAGTTATTGGTTGTTTTTCCTGATTTTGTCGATGACTTCTGGCAAACAAATTACTGTATACCATTCAGCATTAACTGTTCTCCGATGCTCCAAAGCAGTGGTTCCCAATCTTTTTAAGATGTTGTACCGGTATTCAGTAGACAATATAGTGGTGTACCAGTAGAGAAATATTTTGGTAAAGGAGTCCTAAAGGGAAAGTCTGCTCTAAAGGAATGGTTGCGACATGTCCAGTACAACCGAAGAAACAAGCGATCATTTTCTTGGAAGTCTTGAACGAACAACTTTTGTGGGTTTCGGTTCATCTTAGAAGACCCAAACAGTGGATTTTTGCTTAGTTTCCGGTTCATATGAATAAATCCAAGTTTCGTCACCTGTAACGACGTTGTATACGGATTTTGCAGTGCCTAGGTTCAATTTTTTTAGCATTCCCTTACACCAATCAACACGAGCCTTTTTTTGAGCTTCGGTCAAATTTTTCGGAAACCATCGGAAACAGCAAAATGTTCATCGAATCTGTTGAAGTCTGCTATATGCCAAAGGATGCCTCTATTTCACGGTAAGTCACATGCCAATCTTCTTCAATTATTTTGTGCACAGCGTCGATGTTTTCTTGAACCTCAACCGATTTTGGTCGACTATTCACGAGATTCATCACTGACGGATGCACGATTAGGACGAAATTCTGCAAATCAATTGTAAACAGTCTTTTCTGATGGTGCTTCATTACCAAAAGTGGAACGAATCGAACCTATGCAATGTTGTTTAGTTAGGCCTTTACTAAAATCGGATTTTTGAAAACGATATTATCGTGTTATATAATATAAATATTTAACTTACTAAAAAAAATATATAAATATATTTTTTTAGTAAGTTTGTATAGTTTTTCAATAAAATCGTACATCGTACACAATCAAAAATAATCGTACAAATTCGATTTAAATCGTACATCGTGCAACACTGCAACCAGGTCAAAACATGTCTTCAAATAGCCGTAAAGCGACGCAAACTCATTCTTCTCATGACAATGCTAGACCCCATGTTGCCAAAGAGTTCAAGGGGGCTCTGTTAGCTGAAAAATGGGGAGTACCATACATTGCCCCTTCTGGTTACCATCTACTAAGATCGATGCAGCATGCATGGTCTGGTGAGCGCTTCTAGAATGTCGAAGAAGCGAAAATGGGCGGATTATATGATTACGTCAAAAAATGACGTTCTCGTAACGCGGGAGCTGTTTGCTTCTTAGCAGATTGCAAAAGGTCATAGATTCACATGGCCAATATTTTAATTAAATACAATGCCATGGTTTGATTGAAAGGCAACTCCTGGTTTCAACAATACAACTTATTAAATATATATCTCATTTACAATGTTTTACTGTTGTCAATGTAATTGTGAATCTGTCCACAGAGTTGGGGAAGTCCTCGGTTCACCCCGTGTTGGCCAGGATCGGCTTGGACGTAACTCCGAGATAGCGGCTGCCTATTAGGGAGCTGAGGAGCCTGGAGAAGCCTGCTCCCACTCACATAGTACTGCTTGCTTGGCTCACCAGCTGTACGGGTATCTGGCGTCGGTCGTCACCATGTGGACTGGAACGTGTAGAGTGGTTGACTAGGTTCCTTCGCCCCGATACCGTGTGATGTCCATGTATTTATACTAATGGTTGACCTAGTTTCAACATTCATTCGTCATGACAATTATTTCCTTATTACGAAAATGTGGCGTATGCATTTCGTAATCAGGTAACATATGCTAGACGCTGACAAATAGTTTTTTAATCAAACAGCTGACCTAGGATTACCTTTGTGATACATATACACGAAAAATCTCATGAACTTTTGCAACAACCTAACATTACAGTATTGGATAACGGACGTTTTTAAATACATTTTAATTGTTTAAATATTTCTGGTTGTTATACTACATCCACAAAACATCTGTTGAACTTTTCAAAGGAAAATTTTCACCGTCAGGTACCTGGAGTGGTAAATTAAGCCCAGGGAGCAATATTCGAATTCAATTCTCTCTCGAAATCCGAAGAGAATAAATACACTGTTCGTATTTCCGTATTTAAATATATTGTAGTTGTTGTTGTTTTTTGCTGTTAATATATTGTGATTGTTATTAAAATCTGACTTTTATCTAATTTCGTGGCACCAAACACTTCACACAAAGTTACTTTTACAAACCAGTCTCATATAACGTAAATTTACTGATAACCTAGTGATATAATCTATGGGTCTCTCAGACTGGTGCGGTTAACGGAGTTCCGTATATTGAAGCAAGTACGGCAGAATTGAATTCCATGTGATTAGACCTATCCTTTTCAAATACATTTGATTTTGAATTATATTTTTGTGACATTATTTTAAATGGGTACAAATCCTTGTTCGCCGCTCCTGTGTTTCAGAGAGATCCTATCATGTCCTTGTTTTGTCAGTGCAGCTGTAGAAGCGCCAAGAGAAATACTCACTGCAAAGTTGCAGAAGATATATACGTGTGTTCGCATTTTAATTGCTTCTAAATAAATGACGAAATTTGTATCAGCGTTTTGTACTCGAGGGTGGATTTAGATTTTTTAAACTACGTATAAGGCAATTAGCAGTAAATCGCTGCTGATATTTAAATAATTGCTAGCAATTCATAACATATGATACCTCTTGGAGATATATCACTGGATAAAGTTTTAATATCTGTTATGTACAACTGTTGTATTGTCGTTTGTTTGACAGATTAAATTGTCTTTTATCGCTCTCCAGTTTCAGAAAACGAGTAACTGTTTATTTTACTATAAAAAGCATTTTTGTAAAAAGTTTAACAGTTTAATATTCTTTTGTATTTTTAGAGCATTTAAAATTTACTTTATGCTGATTTGCCGTAGTTTTTGTAATCTTAGATTGAATGAGAGATTTTAGGAGAGCAGAACGTGAACAATACACTAGGTTTACCGCGAAACTTCTGGTTTTGATTTTAACATATACAGGCTGTAACAGCGAAATGGGACACAGTCATTATTCTGTTTATTGTTAGATACAAAAAAAAATACAAAATAAAAAAGTTGTAGGAGACCATGGGGCATCTGCGGTTCTGTGTATATATAATTTATGTAACTATTAAATTTTTTCAGGTTTATTCAACTACGGATGCTGGCAATTTTGTAGCCGACATGTACATCTAGGAACAATAAAATTATTTGTGAAGTAAAGAATCTTATTAAATTTACCTTCTGCCAAACTTCACGTTAACTCAATAATAAATATGTAGATTATAAATATAAGGATGAAATTTGAAGAAAAAAAGGGAAACTTGGTTGATAACTTACAAATATAAGGAATTATTTTATTCATCAAAGTATGCACCCATATTGTCTATACACTTTTGCCATTTAAGCAGCAGGTTGTTCAGGTCGGTGGTATAAAACCCTGGCGGACTAGAGTCAATGAATTCCTGAAAGGCCAGTTTTATTGCATTGTTGGAATTAAACTGTTTTCCTATTAAAAAGTTGTGCAAATTGCGGAAGAAGTGGTAGTCAGGGGGGGGGCTAGGTCTGGTGAGTATGGAGGATGATGAAGAAGTTCCAACTCCAATTCCTGTAATATTGCCATAGTCATTTGTGCAGTGTGTGGTCTAGCGTTATCATGCAATAAGATAGGAGTCGATCTGTTGACCAATCTAGGCTGTTTTTGCATCATTTTGTCCAGTTGGTTGTAATATATTTCTGCTGTGAACGATGAGCCATTTTTTTTTTTTAAGTTACCTGTACGATATTTTGCGAATCAATTTGATTGTCTGCTGCGTAGTACCACTAGAGCCAAATACACTATTAATGTTTCGCGCGATCTGCGATGCCGTAGTTCCACGTAAGAACTCATATTTCATAATAGTGCGAGTATTTTTTTTTTAAATTATGTTTTTGGGGCATACAATGAGTTCTTTAGGCAGGAGTTATGTGTAATTTTCCAACAAAAAAAAAACATAACTGTAAAATATTAAGCCAATGTCAAATAATAAGCTGTTAAAGTTGGCAATATTATTAACTACAAATTCCATACTTGACCACCTGATATATTATAAAAATATTAAGAAAAAATCGATTGAATCGATGAAAACAATTTTTATTTTTAATATTAGTGTATAATAGCAACGACTTTCCTTTATCCCTATAAATAATTTTCTAAACATAATTCCATTCGATTTAAAACAGATTTTGAAATAGCTCTAAATATTGTATATCTTGTCAAAGCAGTGCAAACTTCTCCCAATTCTGTCTATCATATTTTATTTAGTTGTAACTGGTGTAGAGCAGTATTTCTCAACCTTTTCTGGCATTGGACCCCCCGAAATTCTATAAATATTGTCTACGGCCCCCCTATATATATATATGGTGTATCAAGTTGGAAGGAACACGATTTTTCTCGAAAAGGCAACGTGTGACCAAGTTGGGAAAAATTTTGAATTAAAATTTATACAAAACATTAAATAGTAGTATTGAAATTTTCCGGAAGTTCAGGATATTAAAGACAGTTTCGAAATGTTATATGGCAACGTATGTCATATTGAGTATCTTTGGATAGAACTTTTCAAAAGAAACAACTTTTACTTAAACATTTTTTCAGTATCTTTTACGGTTGACAAAAAGCTATAATATATATGAGGATTATATTCCCTATAACGACTTGAAAGTAAAGTATTTTTATTTACAAGTGTTCAAAGTGCATTATATTTTGATTTAAACACATTCGCATCCTTACTCTTGAGTTATCTGTAGCTCGGAGAGTAATAAAAAAAATATAATAAAAAATATTGCCCTTTTAAGTCGTACCTACTTCAAAGTACAACTTGAATTTTGATTGCTTTTGATCAGTTTGTTTAGCAAAATCCCATTTTACTCATTATAAAGTTAGCTAGTGACAACTTTAGAAAATTAATACCCCATTTAGTTCCGCTTAAACGTTTGAAATAGCCTGTAGTTATTAGTTGTTAAAATAAGTAATTAGATAGAATAATAAATAAAATATTTAATTTATTTATGTTATGAAAGGTATATTTTTCTGAATATAAATATAAGACTCGCATTTATAATTATGAATAAAATTTATATCTTGCAAGATTGAGCGCATTGCTATTATATTTTCATGTTTCGATCTTGCATGACTTCGCGGATCTCCGGTTGAGAAACATGGTGTAGAGTATATATTTGATAATTTGTGTTTTAATCGATTATTATGATTATTTGTGTTTGTCAGTTGGGCTCATATATTTTACAAAAGTAATTATCAAATTTAAACATATATCCTTTCATTTAAGGATAAGGATATTTTTTGGCATTGATAGTTGGTTACCATGGCAACATGTTACGCGCTATTGTCATTTTAGACACTGGAATTTGTACGTAAATGGACACACGGGGATAAAAAATAGTATATTATGCAATGAGCATGAAATGATGGTCATTTCACAGGAGTATGAAAGTTGCGCCACGAGCCGCAGACGAGTAGCGCAATTCATCCGAGTGAGAAATGACTATTCCGTGCAAGTTTTATACTATGCTTTTTCCACTACTATAACTTTATTACTTATTTAATTTTTATTCAGTTCCCTTTAAAAACTAACAATAATTTGACAGTTGCTTTCGACCTATTTATTACGTTCCCTAGTAACGATCATATACGTTGTCATACGGAATGTAAATTCAGTAAAAATAACAACACTTGCGTCAACTGATTAACTGACTGACCAAGACTAACTCTATCAAAAATTATAATTGTAAAATTCGACAACATTAAATATAGGCTATCTTTCCGTTTAAGCGGAACTAAGTTTTGAAATCTAGTAATTCTATCTATTAATTTGGTCTTTTGGTCATTTTGTTTAAGCTTTGTAAATCATACTCACATTGAAAATTCTAGATTAAATTGATTGTCATTATAAAATGTCTTTTTCATTGCATTTGAATGTTTTGTCATTCTTAATAAAAATTCCCTATTTATTTATTTTTTTGTCTTTAAAATATGGAAAAATGTATTGAAATTTTTGAAATATGTCATTCGTTTCCATGGTTTCTCTGTTTGAACTTCATATTTTCACATACCAAACGTGAAACATGAAATAACTCAAGTAAGGTCTCGTCACAACCTAAAAGAACAAAATTTCCATTTACTTCCGCCTAAACGTTTGGAATAGCCTGTATATTATTTAATTTTAATCCTGTTTCCTCTACAAACTATACTCTATGCTACATTTATAAATCACTGACATGCCTTAAATGAACGTATATCTATATAGTTTTGGAAAAAATAATTTACATCAAAAAGAAGTGCATATATTGTTTTTATAAACGTGAGCTATTTTCTAAATCTCGGGGCACACCACATAAAATGTCATGGTATACTTCTGTGTCGCAACACACATGTTTAAAACCACTGTGCTAGTAGCCACGAAACAATATATCTATAGTTATTTTAAACATATCTTTCCTTTATTAAAATAGTTTAATTTTCAGCAAACTTATTTCGCCTTAAACTTTCCAGTAAACTAAATTAATAGTTACAAGAGAAAAGCATTTAAAATATTTAGGCCTGTTTTGTATGTATTGACGTCTTTGCCTCTTCCCGTTCGTTCGCCTGGGGAATTTCAGCTACTCCATTCCATCCATCCTAATTCTGTTAAAACGTCCACTGTACAGAATCGGCTTTCTAAATTTCAACGCCTAAGACTAACCTAAATTTCTTTACACTCGTATATTACAATTTTTTTCTATTCTTAAATTTATATTTACTTTAAAAATACGAAAAAAAGGAGGGAAATAAAAGGATAAAGAAAAGTTAAGGTATTAAGGTACAAAATGACTCAAACGACGCAGCAGAGAAATAAACCTGAGGCAGGGATTGCATGTAAGGAAGGTAATTTTGGTATTATTTCATAAATAAAATTTCATAAATAAATTCAGTATAATCATTCAATTAGAGTAAAATATTTAATCTGTTAAATGACAAAAAAATAATCTATTGCTTAGAAAGGGCATTTAAGATAACGGTAGACTTGTTTATTATTTTAACTTGACACTTTGTCAATGTAACATGAAAAGTGAATCGTAAATTATTGTGTTAAAAATAAACGTCAACCATAAGCACATAAATAATAATTAATTTTTGTCTGAGATATAAATATGATGATTGGGCTATTTTCTAATGGGATGTTTATCTGAGTTATCACCAATAAATTATGAATTTTAAGATAGTACAAGACAGACAGTCAAGAGGTGTTAAATGACATTTAACAGTTGGGTGATGTAAGCATTTTAGGGTAGTCGTGTTTTAAGGGGAGTTGATGTTAAACCATCATAACGTTAAGATGTTAACAAGAGTTGATTTTAAGCCGTCGTATGGTTAAGACCATGTTTAAGAGTTGAGTCTAAAGAGTGAAGAAGTTAAGTCGTGTTTTAAGTAGAGTGAGAATTTGTTCATCATGGGTTAGAGTCATTTAGAGTGTTCGGTCGGACAAGTAAAATGTAACCAAGTAATTTCGTATTTACGTTAAGGTAGTGTTCGTTAGTTTGGTGTAGTGTGCCTAGTGTGTGTGACTGTGTCTCTTTGGATTTAGCTGTATCGACGTATTTGTAAGTCTAGTGTAGTTAGTGTAAATATTTAAACCGTATCATTAGCTAAAATGTTGAGTTTAATTGAACAACCCTTAATCCTTCCAAGAATCATAGCAACCAGCTAGCGGACTAATAGGGGGGTCCTGACTTGATCCGCTCGCAATTCTTGGAACCCATAATGTGAGGGATGTACAGAGTAAGTACAAATGAAATAAATAAATCAGCCAACCGGGACATTTCATATTTATATCATATCGTAGCTCCCCATCTGCATTACCGGCGACACTTATATTAAAAATTATATTTCAGCGTTACGATTAGTAAAATTTACAAGTTGTATTTTAGTGGTATTGTAAGTGTTGCGACCATCTGAGTTGTATTTTTTGTAAAGAGCAGATCTGGATTCAATTCTTCGTTATCTCCGGCTGCTTAGGGCTTCAAGAGGAGAATTTCGAGTTATTATTCCTCTAGAACGACTGCTTGGGCCCTTTCCAATACCTTTCCTCCTAGGGTCAACCAATCATTTGTACCAGTCTTCGGGAACAACTTCCTGGAGTGAAATACGTCTGTAGTCTGCCTGTCCTCTTATATGTTTGTTAGTAAACATCTACTCTTGTAGTAACTCGCCTTTATTCTCGCATTTTACCTGCAATTCTGTTGTAGGTCAAATCAACACTGTTTATTATTATTGCAGAACTGTTTATTTATCATCACGTGTGACGGGCCGTACAATCTCATTTGGTGACCTATGTAGCATCGCGATGCCAGCGCATCTCTCCCGATCAAGCCTATCGGGCGCCAGCCACAGTAAGTATGATCAAAAAACCACTCATATAACATCACTCATGTGTATGTCTATTTGTCTGTCTGTTTAGTATAAATTGTAGCCAAATGGCTGAACATAAAGGGTTTTAAATTAGACATGCTTGTAAAACTTTTTAATCCACATACAGGGAAATTATACAAAGTTCAAAAAATACATTGCGAGAAGAATATGAACAAATATATATTTAACAGAAAATAAATACATATATATTTTTTTTTTTCATAATTTTGAGAGGGATATTAAATGAAGCATCATAATATATAGATAACACAGCTCTACAAAAAAAAAGGTCATACCCAGACATGCGATACATGGTTTCCGAAGTATTTTTGCTCGCTGATCACGAATCTCTGGTCGGTTTGTCTCCATCAGGTCCTCAAACCTTGCTAAGGTCAAATCCAGAAATTTGATTAAAAAAATCTAAAAAAATTCATATGGGGGTTTTTGAGGTCGCTGATTACGAATCCAGGGTCCGTTTGACCTTATCAAGACAAGGTCAAAATCTGTTCAAGGTCAAATGGCCGAAACACCTCCAAAAATTCTAAAAAAAATTACGGACACATCTTATATAGGTTAGATATAACTATGATAGCTAAAGACCTGCGGTCGGAATTTTATGATCCTGAGGTCCTAAATAGCCTTAGATTTCATTTTTAAGAAAAAAATTTTTTTTTGAAAAATTTTGATTTTTATTTCATTTTTTCAAAATTCTATCATGAAAACGGTACAAGATAGATACCTGCGGTTTAAATATTTGAAATACGGACACTGGATTCGTAATCAGCGACCTCAAAAAAATCTAAAAAAATTCATATGGGGGTTATATGAATTTTTTTAGATTTTTTTAATCAAATTTTCGGATTTGACCTTGACCCTGACCTTAGCAAGGTTTGAGGACCTGATGGAGACAAACCGACCACAGATTCGTGATCAGCGAGCAAAAATACTTCGGAAACCATGTATCGCATGTCTGGGTATGACCTTTTTTTTTTTGTAGAGCTGTGTATTCAAACAAAATTTTAATTTAAAACAATCAAATATTTTTCTGGAATTTTCGCCAAACATTTTTCAAATACTTTCCCTATTTTCCCTAGTTTCCCACCCTATTTGCAGAAGGGTTAGTCTAAAAATCTGAAAAAAATAGTTCACCAGGAATTTTTGATCAGATTATTATTTTGAAAAATTACGATTTTTTTACAATTTACTGTGTGGTATCAAAAAAAAAAGCCAGGGGGGTAAAACTAAAAATCTGAAAAAATTCTGAGTACTGTACATTAATGTAAAACAGATTAGCACTACTGTAATTATCAAATATTTTGCAATATCATGATTATAATATTGATCTGACTGACTGGAGCACTGAATAGCTATAGCTGGGTCTTGATGCGAGCGCATCTCAAGTACGGTTGTTATTCTTTCAAAAGTTATCGAAACAATGATTTTTATATGCACCCTCAATTTGTTATCACTTATCGATACCTTGAAATTTCTAGAAATTCAGCCTTCACATAACTTTTTTAAGTGGTGAATAAAATCAAAACAATACATTAACGAACTAGGCTGCCTTAAAAGTATACATGAGGATGGATGATAAGGGATAATTGAATTTGTAGAAACGTCACGATGACCATGTAGCTTTCGTATACCTGAATAAACAAACAAAAAGATACTCAAATTTTGAAAACCACTGATTTTTTTTATTTTTCATATTAATCCAGAAGTTGTGTAGTTGCCGTAGAGACAAAAATATTTTAATTGTAATTCAATAATAGAATATCAAAGTACGTGTTTTTTTCTCTATGGCAACTACACAACTTCTGGATTAATATGAAAAATTTTAAAAAAATTGGGGCATCTTTTTGTTTGTTTATTTTTGGACGAAACTCACATTTTAGAGAAAATTGGCAAGGAAAAATCGATTGCATTCTGCGTCACCATTGTGCCGGACATTTACCTAACACCCTGTATATCTGTTCCTCATCACATGATATCAAATAATTGGTTCAGAACATTTAGGTTGCACATAAAAACAGAGAAAGTAAGGTCGTCGTTTCTTGACTTAGACCAGGCATACGAAAGCTACATGGTCATCGTGACGTTTCTACAAATCCAATTATCCCTTATCATCCATCCTCATTTATCAAAATCTCCAGCACTGCCATCTATTCGTAAGTTCCGCACCAAATAACGACATACATGTACAACTATAAACATTTCTGTGTCTGCATACAATTTACACTGTGATAACTCCGTTATTATAAATCTTTAACGTATAGTGTTAAATACATCATGTTATTCTAAAATAATTGATACATCACTATAAAACTCCGATGTTATGCACCCACAAACTTTACAATACAAAAACTATTACGTTTAAAGACAGAAAATTGTCTGATACACGATATCAGTGCATGATACGTATATACGTATCATCGTGGGCTTTTTTTAGATCTAGTTAAGATCTACATTTTTTTGTCTATATTATATCGATATATCTCTTAAGGTTTAGTCTACGTACTCAATTTAAACTGCACGGAGAGTGAAATATGATGCTTTCCCCCATAACGCCCCCTACGGGGACATGGACGAAGTTAGAATCTACACTAAAACCTTCTTCGGATTATTTTACCTCCCTGTACAAAATTTGTTGAAATTCGTCCATACGTTTGGCTTTGCATAAAGGACAAAGAAACAAACAAACAAACAGAAATTGATTTTGTTATATAGAGATTATATTAATTTTGTACAACAGATTGTTTGAGGTGTTAATAACCAAGCAGGTGAAGTACCCCTAAATAAATCATCATTATCATCATTAATAAATCTTTCTTGTCCACTGCTGAACGTAAGCCTCCCCAAGCTTTTTCCATTCGGAACGATCTTGTGCTTTTGATTTCCAATTCCCCGCAACTCTTTTTACGTCATCCGTCCACTTAGTTGGGGGTCTTCCTCTGCTTCTAATGGTATCTCTGGGTCTCCAATCTAGGATCTTCTTTGTCCACCTGTCATCTTGAAGTCTAGCCACATGTCCAGCCCAGTTCCATTTAAGACGAGCAATTCTTTCGATGAAGTCACATACTTTTGTTTGCTCTCGAATCCACTGATTTGTTTTTCGATCAGCTAGAATAATTCCTAGTATTGAACCCTCCATCGATATTTGGGCAACTCTTAATTTTTCACCTGTCTTAGCTGTTAATGTCAGAGTTTCTGATCCATATGTTAGAACAGGTAGTACGTATTGGTTGAAAACTTTTTTCTTCAAGCAATTTGGTAAGTTGCTAATAAAAACATCTCTCAACTTGCCAAAAGCCGCCCACCCTAGACCGATGTGGGGTTTCATTTCACGGTTTTGATTGTCTCGACCAATGCTAATGTCATGCCCTAGATATTTGTAGCTGACTCAGTGGCGGAACTACCATACCACCAGACCCCGCAATGGAAGGGGGGCGAAAATTTTGAGAAAATACGTTTTATACTGAAAAATAAAGAATTTACTTTTCACTATAAAACACACACATACATAAAAAAATAATAATACAAAAAAATAAACATTTACTTACTAAACGCAAGACCTCAGCAAAGCAATAGCGAGATGGTTTATCCATATTCAAAATAGTAATTCAATTCAAAAATGAAAAAAAAAGAAGAAAGAGACAATGCTTCAAATCTTATAATAAGTATAAATAATTTTGAATTTGTATTTTTATGTGTAATTTTATCAAAAATATTAGGAGAAATAAATCTTTAAAATTATTACAAACTAAAAATATAGATTTGATAATTGAAAGAACAATAAGGCAAAATCTGAAAAAAGACCGAAATATGTACTTTTCTGCGAAAGATGACGCAATTCAAAAGGCAGCCAAGTGAGGGTGACCATCCGGTTTTAGATCAATTGTCCCGGTGTCCCGAAAAATGTTCTCGGGACGGTCGATTGTTCCGGTTTATGAGGTGAGAGTTTATTTCACTTTGAATTTGGGAGGTGAGGACCTTTTTGTTTTGCTTTTCACTTTGAATTTGGGAGGTGAGGACCTTTTTTTTTGCTCTTCACTTGGATCTGGGAGAAAAAAAAGACCTTTTTTTCCCTGTGTCCCGGTTTCCCTTCACTTTCACTGAAATCTGGTCACCCTAGCCAAGTGGAATATCAGCTCCACTTTTGTTTGGAAAAGACAAAAAATTGTAAAAAAGTACTTTGAAGATTTTTTAGAGTATCTGTATTTAATGCAGTTCTCCATAGTGTTATCAATCAAATTGATATTAGATTCAGAGGAATGAACGACGTTGTAAATTTGTTTTTATTCATGTCACCTCGAAATTTAATCAACTTGGATGAAACAGAAATTTTGAGTTCTGCCGAAATCTTACAAAAAAATACAAAGGTGATATTTCGTCAAATTTTCCGTTACAAATGGTAATATTAGCTTCGATGATTAATGAGGAAATCTCTAATTTGCCGAACTTTTAATAATTAAATATACCTCCCTGTCAATCAGTTTTCCAGACGTAGTTACTGCAATTTTATTATTTTTAACACTTCCTGTCACTGTAGCAAAACGTTCTTTTTCCAAATTAAAAATAATAAAAAACTATCTACGAATTTCTACTGGCAAAGAACGTTTACATAATTTATTGTTGTTGAGCATTGAGGCTGAAATTGCTCAAGAAATGGGCATTAAAGAATTAATTAGAGATTTTGCTAATTTAAAATCCAGAAAGAAAGATTTAACATTTTAAATTGATTTATTTATTTATATCTAGTTTTGTTTTGTTTTTTCTATGTTTCATTTGTTTGATATTATTGTTTTTCTTTTACATTTATAATAAAATATGTATTATAAAGTAAAATTATTCTTTGTGTAAGAAGAATCCAAGGTTAAATTTTTTCAAAATTATGGGACGCTAGATACGAAAAGAAAAATATCACATGAGGTTGGTGGGCCGATCTAATTTTTTTGCGGGGGGGGGGCAAAATTTGTAGTTCCGCCACTGAGCTGACTACCTGTTTTATTTGTTTGCCATCGAGGTACACCATGTCTGCAACTCCTAAATACATACATTATAAAAAAAATCAACGCCTTTTATATCCCTTTCGTAACTGTAATAATAGTTCCTAGAATAGTTTAAAAAATGATGTTACAAAAGCTGTGTTGCAAAATTAATTATCCTTTTAATTCATATCCTCTTTATGAAGCGAATCTATTGAATATTGGCTGAATTAAACAGTATTAATATTAGAAACCAGTAGTGAACTGGAAATTGAAATTTTCTATTACAATAGTGAATGATTGTGAGGGTAGGTACCGCCTGATATACGAGGATCTCTTTCAATGAACTGACCTCGACCAGTGCTTTCAAAACTTTTTAATTATCTGATGCGGACAATGGATTGTAATCTATTCGTATACTCTGCAGAAAATATTTTAATGGAAATTTGCAAAAAAAAGCTATTTGTTACGTCAGTTTTATCCATCAAAAGTAGACAAAAATGGTGTAAGTGGAAAAACTTCTAGATGTGGAGGACATGGTTACATGTAATTATCTGATAGGGAATCCATAACCGTGGATGTCTTACCTAGGATGGAGGAGTACGTAAGAAACGCTTAATAAGTCATCTACAGATTCCCATACAGTAGGGAGGCCTGGACCAGATTTGGACATCCTCCTGTCCTCGGTCGATCTCCAGTCTGACGTCATTTTCAAAATACGTATAACGAAAAAATACTTTTAAAACAAATATCACGATATTTTGCTGTTACTGATGAATATTGAAAACCGGTATAATCGAAATCAATCAATTTACATTTAGAAAATGAAATTTTATCTTTTTCCCTTTCTTTATTTTGAGTCCCAAAAAATTATGAGTCTGCGTCCTACATCAGACAAGTGTGAGGTGGCCGACCATTGAAAAAGTTTGCACACCCCTGGCCTGGATTATGGCAGAAACAATGTCTTCTTCACGATGAGGATTTCTGTATGATGCGAAGTATGAAGTACATAAGAAGTAACCAAAAAAATAAAACTTTGTATTTTGAAACTACAGGCGTATAATCAGAACCTACATAATCAGCGTTTCAATATTAAACCAGTGGCGAAGGGAAACCTCCGCTAGACTTGCCCTCCCATAAAAAAAAAAATTAATTAAAATTTTTTTTTTTTTTAAATATTTAGATAAATCTTCAAAAATACATCAAATTATGTTGAATACCAATTTTTGTCCAAGGCTTGGTTGACTAGTTACGAATTAATTATCATGACCATGGAAACGTTACATATAAGTATGAAAAAATTGAGACTTGGAAAATTTTTAAATAATTTTACAAAAAAATTTCAAAATTTTTCGTTTTATCAAAAAACGTCTCAAATAAAAGTTATTAGTAATTGCATTTATAGTAACTTTTGTTCAATAAATTTTTTCGCAATATTTTTCTGTTGCTAAATATTTTTTTTGTCGCAAAAATCTTAAAATCGACACGAGTAAACTCCCATTTCTAGTCAACCGATCTTCATAAAAAACAATAGGGTTCTTCCCATTTAATAGGAGAATTTTTTAGTACCAGAACGAATTCTCTAAGTTGAACCGTTTTTGAGTTATCGTGTATACACACAAAAACACACAAAAACACACACACACACACACACACACACGCACGCACGCACGCACGCACGCACGCACGCACGCACACACACACACACACACACACACACACACATGGTTTTTTGGATTCCCTGGACCATGAAACGTGGTCATCAGTCAAAATCTCGACATCGAAAATTTTCGCGATTACAATACTTGCCCCTTATATATTAAGGTCGGGCAAGTAAAAAGGAGTGAAGCAGGGTGCTCCACTATCGCCAGCTCTTTTTACGTGCGTACTCAAGAATATTTTCAAGAAAATGAATTGGAAAAATGGCGGTTTAATTGTGAACGGAGATAACTTAATCAATCTAAAATTTGCGGACGACATTGTTATATTCTCAACAAATGCAAGGGAGCTGGAACAAAAAATGAATATGCTGAACCTATATGGAAAGGAAGTTGGACTTTCGATCAACTACTCAAAGAGCAAGCTTCTTACAAATAACACAGAACACCCAGTTGCAATCGAAGGAGCCTACATCCAGTATAACAAAAAAAAATATTTTCCTCGGACAGGCCGTGACATTTCAAAGAGAAAACAAGGAAGTTGAAAGGAGGATAAAAGCGGCGTGGAATAAGTTCTGGGCACTCAACCGTATGCCAAACATGGGCTATTTCAAAATTGCAGGAAAGAAAAATACGGACATGTCAACTTAAAATGGAAAGATCCATGCTAGGCCTAACACTAAAATATCGGGTAAAAAACACTATTATCAGACAAAAGACAGGTGTTTCGATGTCTTACTTACCATTAAATCTTTGAAGTGGAGCTGGGCTGGACACTTAATGAGATCAGATCCCAATAGATGGTCACGGAAAATAACAGAATGGACACCACGGTATAATAAACGAAGAAGAGGTCGCCAACATATAAGATGGAAAGATAAAATTGTTGGATATGCCGGTCCATTGTGGACGAGCACAGCGCAGAATAGAGAATGTTAATTTCCTTCAAATAATCAATTGTTTGACATGCTGTGTAGGAGCTTGCATTGCATGATGAAGAATGATGCAAGGTTTTTGGTTGTTTTTTCTGATTTTGTGATGACTTCTAGCAAACAAATTGTTGTATGCCATTCAGCATTAATTGTTCTCCGATCCTCTAAAGGAATGGCTGCAACATGTCCAGTATAACCGAAGAAACAAGCGATCATTTTCTTCGTGAACGAACAACTTTTGTGGGTTTCGGTTCATCTTCGAAGACCCAAACAGTAAATTGTTGCCTAGTTTCCGGCTTATTTGAATAAATCCAAGTTTCATCACATGTAACGATGTTGTATAAGTATTTTGCAGTGCCTAGGTTGAACTTTTGCAGCATTCCCTTACACCAATCAACACGAGCCTTTTTTTTGAGCTTCGGTCAAATTATGCGGAATCCATCGGGAACAGATCTTTTTCACAGCTAAATCTTCATGCAAAATCGAATGCATTGCGGTCTGCGATATGCCCAAGGATGCCACTATCTCACGCTAAGTCATATGCCGATAATCTTCAATCATTTTGCGCACAGCATCGATGATTTCAGAAACAACCGATTTTGGTCGACCTTCACGAGATTCTTTTTTGATGGTGCTTCATTACCAAAAGTTGAACGAAGCGCATTTAGGCATTGTTGTTGGGTAAGGCCGTTATTAAAATTTAAAAAATTTTAAAAATTTATCAAGTCGTATCAAAAAAAGTCTCAAATAAAAGATGTTAGTTATTACTTGCATAGCAAATTTTGTTAAATAAATTCTTTCGAAATATTTCTTTGTTTTTGAAATATTTGTGAAATACATAAACATAAATACATAAGAAATTAAAAAACATTAGATACGAAATTTCTTAAAAATTCGTTCAAGTAAATTTGCTCTAAATGTGTCTACAGACCAGCAGACAGATCGACAGACAGTTGATTCCTGCCTAATTCGTTCTTATTTGTGAAAATCTAGAAAATTCAAAATTGGTATGGTTACAATACCTCCTACTCTATGTATGACTGGTAAAAACGATTATATATTTGGATTTGCATATTGCAATTAACTAAATATGAAAACTGGAGAAAGCTCAATTTCGTAAGTTTTTGTTATTTATATTACTGATTATTTCAAACGTTTAAGCACAACCAAATGGAATTTAAATTTTCATAAGTTGTCACGAGCTACTTTTTTAAAGTTTGAAGTTGGCTTTTGCTAAACAAAATGATCAAAAGCTTCAATCAAACGTTAACAGTTACTAGAATTCAAAATATAGTTTTGCTTAAATCAAAGAAATCAACCATACATTTTACACAAATTAAAGATTAGTGTTCCATTAGAAAAAAAAAAAGTACTAATTAATATATTTATTTTAATTTTAGCCTATGTACATATATAGTTAGACTATATATAAACTGGAGAAGTAATGCATTTAGGCAGGTGGACAATCCTTTTCATTTTTTGTTTGCTTATATTTGATAGGTGCTGCCATCTAGTTTCGAATTAAAATATTTAAATGAAATGTCAATAAAAATGATAAACCGTAATGCGTCGCTATAAAAATAAATGGAGTGATCGTATGCGTGGTATAACTTTTTTTTTATAGTAAAAATACGTATAAAATGTACTGTAACCCAAATATAAAATGACTATATTCCTCCAGGGACATGGAACCCAGAACTTTTAAAAGTACGGATATAAAGTCATGTACACATGAATGGATTCGTTTGACATGCCTAAATCTTTGCTCAAGCGCGAAATAACAGAATTCTATAAAAATGCTTTTATAAAATGTTTCGTGATAGAAAAAATATAAGACGCATCACCATTTCAGACATTGAATAATTGTAATCGTGCATATTGAGCAGTATAAGAAAGTTTACTGTACTACAGGTGGACTCTAAGTTGTTTATGAACATTAAAACACTTTTTTGTAATATACACGTTAAATAGATAAATTAATATGAGATATACCTTTTAAGTTTTTACAAAAACTAAGAGAGAAAAAATTCTTTTGGAACAAACTGTTTTATTGCTTTCAAAATATTCGCCTTAAAGATTTATATACTTTTGCAAGCGATCAAACCAATTTTCGAAACATTTTTTCCACTCTGAAGTTGGTATCGAAGGTATAACATGGTTTTCGAAGGCTTCAACAGCTTCCTGAGGTCATGAAAATCGCTGTTCACGCATTTTTTGTTTGACATTGGGCAACAAAAAAAAGTCGTTAGGGGATAAATAAGGTGAATACGGGAAATAAGACATTAATTCGATGTTTTTCTCCTTCAAATGATCAATTGTTTGACGGGCTGTCTGGGAGCTTGCATTGTCATGATGAAGAATGACGCGACATTTTTGGTTGTTTTTCCTTACTCTGTCGATGACTTCTGGCAAACAAATTATTATATACCATTCAGCATTAACTCTTCTCCGTTCCTCTAAAGGAATGATTGTGACGTATCCAGTACAACCGAAGAAACAAACGAATATTTTTTTGGAAGTGTTTCGTGAACGAACCACTTTTGTGGCTTCCGGATCATCTTGGAAGACTCAAACAGTGGATTGTTGCTTAGTTTACGGTTAATATGAATAAATACAAGTATCGTCACCTGTACTGATGTTGTATATGGATTTTTCAGTGCCTAGGTTGAATTTTTCAGCATTCCCCTACAGTAATCAATACGAGCCTTTTTTTGAGCTTCGGTCAAATTATGCAGAATCCATCAATCTTTTTAATGTTCATGCAAATCGAATGTATTGCAGTCTGCGATATGCCAAAGGATATGCCTCTGTCTCACGGTAAGGCACATGCCGATTTTCTTCAATCATTTTGCGCACTGCATCGATGTTTTTTTGAATCACAACCGATTTTGGTCGACCTTCACGAGATTCAGCACTGATTGACGCACGACCACGACGAAATTCTGTAAACCAATTGTAAACAGTCTTTCCTGATGGTGCTTCATTACCAAAAGTTGAACGAAGTGAATCTATGCATTGTTGTTGAGTTAGGCCTTTACTAAAATCGTAAAAAGTCATCCAACGAAAACCTTCACGAGTAATAGCCATTTTTTTACAAACTTGTTTTTTTCAAACGCTCACTGTTAACGAACTACTCGTTCAATTTATAAGCTGCCACTGATTTCACAATAAAAAAATCAAATTTTACGAATATAGTAATGACACATTTCAATATTGCCATCTAGTGGTCGTTTGTAAAAACATGAAAGGTAACACTCGTCTGTTTGGATTTTGACTCTTCTTCATTTTCTTCTTGTTCAGACGTTCGTTTTCGTTTTCCAGTACTAAACATAGTCCTTCTCTTTCCTACTCTCCCCTTTAGCTACTTTACACACAAAACTAACAACCTCAGCTACTCCTGGCTGAGGTTGTTAGTTTTGGTAAATCTTTAAAATATAAATGGGCAGGACACATTATGAGAAGGAAAGATGGAAGGTGAACAAAGAATGTAACAGATTGGCTTCGTAAAGACATGTCCAGGAGAAGAGGAAGGTAGAGGGTTCGCTGGGAAGACGAACTTACAGAAATTTGCAGCATGTGGAGAAAAGAAGTAAAATATAGAGAGAGATGGAAAGAGTTGGGAGAGGCCCATGTCCAGAAATTGGCTCCGTGAGATAATGCTATGTAATTTTATGCTTAGATGTTTATTGCATAATTATTGCGTTTTTTTTAAATTTTTTCATTTTGTACGTGTTTGTTTTGTAATGTGTAAATTAATCGGAATAAAGTGCTATTAGTAATTATTATTATTAAATACGTATTTCTTTATATTAATCTCGTGCTGTGTTTTTGAACTCTCTATAGTTTTCCTATATGTGGGTCAAAAGACTTTAAAAGCATGCCAATTTCATCTTTCTATGTTCAGCTCTTTAGCTACAATATATATCGTACAGACAGATATACAGAAACACCTAGTGTGTCTACCCCAGGATTTTCCGAATTATGTCATTATTCATTTCATCTAACCTTGATATTACTGCAACACGTGTCCAGAAATAGATTTTGGTTGCTTTCGATCTATTTCTGCCATTGCAATCAGTACCGGATTAAAACATATTTGGTCCCCTTCAATAAATGCTTAAGTCAACCTTTCTTAAAGATTGCATTATGCACTCATGTATGTAATTCAAGGGCATTATTATTATCATTATATGCCAGCATGAGCTTTCCTACATATTTTACCTTTATTCTTGTATTATCTACATCTTTATACCATTTCCAACATAATTACTACTTTTATTATCATTCCTGTCATAATTCAGAGTTCTGAAAGTTCAATAAAAGACCTGAAGACAATTATACCTATACCTT
Organism: Liopterus haemorrhoidalis; assembly: GCA_963971575.1. NCBI lineage: Eukaryota > Metazoa > Arthropoda > Insecta > Coleoptera > Dytiscidae > Liopterus > Liopterus haemorrhoidalis. Next base: position 38,683,210 of record OZ020617.1, read on the forward strand.
AAGGAGGTACATAAGGGTACGTGACATTCCTAATTCATAACTACCGCACTCACAAGTTATGAGGTCACAAATTTTAAACGAGTTACCTCACTTTCAGTTTCACAAACAATACTTAAAGACGAGATAAATATATTTTAACCTTGTGGAATATTCATATTATCTTGTTCAAAGGAATGGTTTATTAAAATTAGATTTAAGGCTGGTGTTCATGACCCGTGTAATTTCAATTATTATATTATTTATTTTATTTTGTTTATTTAGTTAGGGTACACAACAGGACCTACTCATAGAGCCGTACCAATTACAGTGCAACACAACGATAATACATAGAAAAAGAAACAGTTACACATGAACAAAAAGAAAAAAAAGAAAAAAAAGAATTTAGTGATATTATGTCATTATTAAAACAGTGATAAAAGAAATATTAAAACCAGTGGCGAAGGGAGACGTCCGCTAGACTTGCCCTCCCATAAAAAAAAATTAATTGAACTTTTTTTTTTTTTATATATTTAGATAAATCTTCAAAAATACATCAAATTATGTTGTATACAAATTTTTGTCCAAGGCTTGGTTGACTAGTTACGACTTAATTATCATGACCATGGAAACATTACATATAGACCGGGAGCTCATGACATTTTTGGTCTCCGATTTCATAGAGCATGCCTTTTGGAGGAGAGAATATTTACCCTGTGACAACAAAAAAGGGATGGTACTAAACCCCTGCACGCTTTCCGGTCATAGTGAAAATTGCATTTCCACTTGCACAAAATTTTTGTGTTTTTCTCTGATATAATATTGCTTGCCCTTTTGTCAAAAGAAAGTTATAACAAATTTAAAGTCTTTTAATTATAGGCATGCTGTATGAAAACGCGGAAAATCATATTTTTTTATTACAAGATCACATGACCGTTTGAGCCCTTTGGGACCCTCCGAATCGCATGCATATATTTAAAAGACTTTAAATTTGTTATAACTTTCTTTTGACAAAAGGGCAAGCAATATTAAATCAGAGAAAAGCACAAAAATTTTGTGTTTAAGTGGAAATGCAATTTTCCCTATGACCGGAAAGCGTTTGGGTTTAGTACCATCCCTTTTTTGTTGTCACAGGGTAAATATTCTCTCCTCCAAAAGGCATGCTGTATGAAATCGGAGACCAAAAACTGTCATGAGCTCCCGGTCTAATATAAGTATGAAAAAATTAGGACTTTTTTAAATAAGAATTTTTAAATAATTTTACAAAAAAAATTCAAAATTTTTCGTTTTATCAAAAAACGTCTCAAATAAAAGTTATTAGTAATTGCATTTATAGTAACTTTTGTTCAATAAATTTTTTCGCAATATTTTTATGTTGCTAAATATTCGCAAAAATCTTAAAATCGACACGAGGAAACTCCCATTTCTAGTCAACCGATCTTCATAAAAAACAATAGGGTTCTTCCCATTTAATAGGAGAATTTTTTAGTACCAGAACGAATTCTCTAAGTTGAACCGTTTTTGAGTTATCGTGTATACACACAGACACACACACACACACACACACACACACACACACGCACGCACGCACGCACCCACGCACGCACGCACGCACGCACACACACGGACGGATGGACGGACGGACGGCACTTCGAAAATAGGTTTTTTGGATTCCCTGGACCATGAGACGTGGTCATCAGTCAAAATCTCGACATCGAAAATTTTCGCGATTACAATACTTGCCCCTTATATATTAAGGTCGGGCAAGTAAAAAAGTGTGCTCGTCTTTTCTCTGGAATTCTGTGCACTCCAACTTGAGTTCTGGTATCATAAACCGTCCACCTTGCCCTATTAAGTATCGTCTTTTCTAGGATATCTTGTATATTAGCTTGATTTCTAAGTTAGTCACTATATCTTTTCACTACGAGCCGAGGTATATTCGTCCTTTTTTCTAGTGCTGGAAGGAGATACCGGTTTTCCGGGTACCCATTCCGCTTTAAGGGTAAAACTGGATTTGTAATCTTGCGGCAACCCGGTTTTTGATTTTGATTACCAGCTTCGAATACCCAGTTCCAAATACCCAGTTCCGAATACCTAGTTCCGGATGACCGATTTCGAATACCCAGATATGTACACCCAGTTCTGAATATCCGGTTCTGGATACCTGGTTCTGAATACCTGGTTACGAATAACTGGTTCCGAAACCCAGTTCTAGGCTCAAGTATTCCAAGTCGGGTAAACCCAGACTCCTTTCTTTTTTTGGAACTAGTTCTGGTCCCGGATACCCTGTTCTTAACACCCGGTTCTGAATACCAAATTCCAAAAACCGGTTCTTGGCTCAGGTAAACCTAGCACCGGTTATAATTACAAAAAGGAGGCACTTTTATTACGTTTACAACTTAAAACGACCAGTGAAGAATTAAAAACCATGTTGGTGGAGCACTGGGATGCCATTCCTCTAAAGTCAGAAAAGAGACTATAACGAAAAAATTCTATGAAAGAAACCTTTAATCTTAGCATTGATGAAAGGGAAGAGTCCAAAATCACAAGCAGCAAGATCTGGACTATGCGGAATATGTTCAAAATCTTGTAGTCCAGAATTATTTAAAAATTCCTTAGTTAATTGAGCTAGATGCGGGGGTGCATTGTCTTCATACAAACCCCAAGTCTCAAAGCGTGAGTGTGTTCTTACGTTTTGAAGAGACTGACTCAACTGAGGCAAATAAAACTCAACGTCTTATTTGGCCGTACCTGTTTTTTTGCTCTTCTAGAACAATTTGCGTAATAATCTCTCCCTTACCGAAGAATACGACAACCATTTTCTTTTTCACAGATCTTGATTGTTTTATCGCAGTTGGAGTTTTTTTGTCTTCAAAAAGCCATTACTTGTGTCTTGACTTTGATGGCAAGTCATAGCAATAAAGCCATGTTTCGTCCCTTGTCACAATGGAGTTCACGTATTCTTAGTGTTCCAGTTCAAATGTTTTTAACATTTTTCGACACCATTCATCTCTTATTGTTGTTTGTGCATCAGTCAGGTTGTGGAGTACCCATAGCGTGCAAACTTTCCTAACTTCCAGATGGTCGCAAAGAATTGAACGGATAGCAGGTGCATTAATGTGTAAAGACTTCTCTAACTTAAGGCTGCCAACTGTTCCGGATTAGGCGGGACAGTCCCGGATTAGAGATCCATATCCCGCTTTACTATTGATACCTAAATTCGTCCCGGAAAATTATTAATTGTACCGCATGTCCCGCATGCGGAAAAATATAGCACTTATTCTAAAATAATAATTTTGCTTTTATAAAAATTTTAACTAAATATTAACGTTTTTTTTATTATTATTATTATTTTTTTTTAATCTAAAATTTAATATTTAATTTTTATACATCTTGATATCTTCACGCTGTTAGCAGTTCGAGGAGATTCCCCTTAATATAATATTAACTACTCATTCAGTATGTGTTTTCTCTACCTGGAACAAATGGACCCATTGAGCGAGTTTCTCCCGTCTAAAAAAACGACGCTTAAAATTGAGACTGTTCATGCAATATTGCAAGTAAAATTTAATATAGGAAAATGTGAGAACTTTTATGAAATTTTGAACTTTGACTCTGAACCTTTAAGGAAAATTCGCAAATGTGCAAAAATATGATTTTAAAAGACAGTGAGAAATAAAATAACTTAATATAATTTTAATAATATAATAATAACATATTAAAATTTTCGTATGAAGTGCTTTCTAATTGTTTGTAAATAAACTGTGAATTATTGGGGGGGGGGGTTCTAAAAAAATGTACCGCATTTAGTTCGTAAAAAGTTTGCAGCCTTACTCTAACTTCCTGTATGTAATTCGCCTATTTTCATCGAGCAGTTTTTTAACTGCAGCAATATTTACAGGAGTAACTATTTCACAGGGCCTTTCTGGACGTGGATCATCATCTAGGTTAAAAAAAATTCTTTGAAATTGTTTATGCTAACGAAACACTGTGCTCCGACTTGGACAACTCTCAGAAAAAAATGGTAAACATTTCGGATGTACACGCTTCCGCAGACAAGCCACGTTTGAAATTGTACAAAATAATTGCATAATGATCTCGTTGCGTTAACTCACTCATATTGATAAGATTACACTTGTTCAGTTTAAATAGAACCGTGTTTAACAATAGTAATTTATACACCTGCCAAAATGTTAGATTTCTTGGTTTTGAGTTAGATTGTCAATTAAATTGGAAAACACACATTAACGCTATATCGAAATAAAAATATGTTATATGATATTTTTATTTATACGTTGTTTACAGTCGTTAAATATGTATCAGTAAGTACTTTAAAAACAATTTATTTTTCTTATAATCAATCTACTTTTCCCCATGGTATTATTCTGTGGGGAAACTCGACTGAATGGCTAAGAATCTTTAGATTACAGAAAAGATCAATCAAAATACTGGATTGGGTCGGAAGAAGGGAATCATGCCAAGAAATGTTCCCAAAATTTGGAATTTTGACATTGCCATGTCTGTATATATTAAGTTTATTGATATTTATAAAAGAAAACATTAATTTGTGGAATACAGGTTAGATTTATCATAACTACAACACTAGAAGAAAGGCAGAAATTCGTCTACGTCAAATTTAATAAAATCTCTTACTTAACCTTCTAAGTTATATTGTGCCACACTGTTCAACAAATTACCTCAGAATATAAAGAATCTAAGCTTGTTAAAATTTAAATTTAATATTATACCATTTCAGAATTCTTAAATGATGATTTAAGTATAATCAGCTAATATCGTTGTACATCTATGATACACTTTATTTTTGATAATATGTCATGTTATAATGTTTTTATATGCTCTTATGTATATGTACTTTCGTGTCTGATATGTACATCCATACACCTGTACTTTTGACTTAGTTACTGTATATTTATTGTATTCACAACTGCTAAATAAATAAATTACATAGACCGGGAGCTCATGACAGTTTTTGGTCTCCGATTTCATACAGCATGCCTTTTGGAGGAGAGAATATTTACCCTGTGACAACAAAAAAGGGATGGTACTAAACCCCTGCACGCTTTCCGGTCATAGGGAAAATTGCATTTCCACTGAAACACAAAATTTTTTTGCTTTTCTCTGATTTAATATTGCTTGCCCTTTTGTCAAAAGAAAGTTATAACAAATTTAAAGTCTTTTAAATATATGCATGCGATTCGGAGGGTCCCAAAGGGCTCAAACGGTCATGTGATCTTGTAATAAAAAAATATGATTTTCCGCGTTTTCATACAGCATGCCTATAATTAAAAGACTTTAAATTTGTTATAACTTTCTTTTGACAAAAGGGCAAGCAATATTAAGTCAGAGAAAAACACAAAAATTTTGTGCAAGCGAAAATGCAATTTTCCCTATGACCGGAAAGCGTGCAGGGGTTTAGTACCATCCCTTTTTTTATTGTCACACGGTAAATATTCTCTCCTCCAAAAGGCATGCTGTATGAAATCGGAGACCAAAAATGTTATGAGCTACCGGTCTAACAGTGCAATAGGCACTGCAAACAATAGTTTGACTACATAAAATTTCTTTATCAGTGTATCAATTATGTTTTGAATGGTCTATTTAATGATGCGAGAAAAAACTTGCTATGTTTATTTCTACAGTCGTATCTCAAAACTTTCCAAACGCCCTACGTATATCAATAATATTTGTATTATATTTTCTTCATTATTGAAAAATGGTAATCGAAGACAAAGCATAGTGTGCAGCACGCATAGAATGCATATTTCGCACTAGAATGAATTACTTGGCTCGCCTGTCTCGTTCACCAAACTTCATTATCGTGCGGAATATATGGGCTTACACGTTAATTATACAACATACTATTTTAATCATCAAATTTGTATCTATTCTAGTTTCCAAAACTCTTACCTAATTTAACAGGAAACGGGAAGACATAATTAACAGTGAATTAAGTGATATAACGTTGTAAAGAACAGTCTTTTCTCCAAGTTTTGCAGTTTGCAAGAATAATCCTGTGTTTGTTAACATTTGCTGTGCATTTCACAGGCAAGTACGCTAGGTTATACCGGATGACAGAAGGGTGAAAGGAAGGTATTTACCGCAGAACAGAGAGGTAAACAAATGAGAATTGTACTTTACCTACCGCAAAGACGGTTCATACATTTTACAGAAATACAGCAGTGAATTTTGAAGCATTGTTTATTCGAGTAATATTGTCGGGACATGTTAAGAATAAAATTACATGGCACTAATTTTTACTATAACATATACTAGTGTTTATACAAAAACCGACTTTTGGAAAAACTGGTTTCCAAAATTCAAGTATTTTGAAAAAACTGGTTATTTTATCGGGTTTTCTAAATTTTACAAAAATAGTAAATCAGAAAAAAAAAATATGCCTAATAGGGGATAGGCAATGATTTTTTTAATTTTTTTTATTATATTCCTCTTGTTGCATATAAACATAAAAAACAGTTTTTATTTTATTTTTTTGCAATTTGATGGCTTAAAAAAATCATATATGTATGTAGCGCGCGAAAACGACGTGTGACGTCATACCCCTTCTAACTGATGCATGACACTACTAGCTTACCGGCGTACATAGGGTATTGTGAACTTATTTGTTTGTATAACTTTTATAGGTTATGTAAAGTTAGAGTGATTTTAATTAAAATAAAGTTTAATTCTATAAAAACAATTTATACATGTTTACCGAATTAAATTTTATATTAAAATAGATAACTTATATTGCAGTATTTCAATTATGCCTCTAACGTTTTGTAACTTCATGTAAACAATGTAGTAAAATTCTGACATCTAAATTACATAAATATTTACATTTTACAGAGTTACAGCGTTTGTTTACATAAAGTTATAGAATATAAAATAAAAATTACTTACAGGTCTGCTTTGACACCATGTATTTCTTCAGCACTGTAGCATTCATTATTTTTCATATATTCCATGAGTATAAATGCATCAATATTGGGTAAATTATCACTCTGAGCCCTAACAAAATCTTTATCTGCTATTTTAATAATAAATGCGTGAAAAATTGTTTAAAAACAAATACAAAACTCTCGAACAATACAATACACACACGTTTAAAGATTATGTTGTAGCTGTATCTGTGACGTGAAACCCCTATCTTTTGCCGTCATACTCAGTCGTTTTTACTCGGCAACCTTCGCTCCGTGGTCGGCTTATTTCAAATTTACAATATTTTAATTCAAAAATTTGGCTATAATATTAATTAAAATGTAATTTTTGTTTTGTTAGGTGACATAACTAACATTAACATATCAAAATAATGTAGTTTTAAGGAAATACAAATTTTATGCGTATCCCCTATTTACAGTATAAGCCAAAATACTGTAAATAATTCTGATTTTATAACTGCAAAAATATAGTCAAATAAACTAAACTTTATACCGAACTAAATAAAATAAACTGAAATAATTAAAACTCATACAAAATATAAATAACAAACTTGTATTTCATTTAGTATTTTTATTTTTCTTTTCAGGCAATAAATTTTAAAAAACAATAAATATCCACCGTATAATTACTTAGTCTTACTTTTATTCTAGATACAAAATAGCTTGAAATAGAAAATACTCTCTGATTGGCTGCTGACCTTGGTTTTATCGTTTGCGAGGCATCAGGTAAACCTATCTTTTTTTAGTTGTTCTTTTACTGGTTTTCTCAACTTCTGAAGAATCAGTCTTCACGAACTATTTGATATTATTTCTTCAGGTTCATTAAGAAACCTATGAATTGATTATTCCATGACTTCATACAGCAGGGGTCGGTATCCGGCGGCCCTTGGAACTAATGTGGGTAGGGGCGGTTCAAGACTGTATACAGGCGATGCGCCGCATCGGGGCGCCACGATCAAGGGTCGCCGAGTCGAAGAAAAAATTTATAGCCTATTATAATATCAAAATAGCTTTAATTAAAATAATATTCATTTTTGTAATAAGTATTGTGACCTTTAATTAAATTTAGCAAAAACTTCTTTTATTAGAGAGATATTGCAAAGTGAAAAAAAACGGACTTTATTAAAAGAAACCTCTAATAAAGTATCCTGTATTAAAATTTTCCATGATGTTTTAAAGAGTGTTATTGCAACGGTGCTCTTGCTTCATACTTTATTTTGACAAATATGCCAAATTGATAGATCGAAATCGTAACGAATATAGAAGTTAACTGCAACTCTTATATGAGTTAACTGCAGCAGACTATTTTTTATTTAAATCGTAAACGTTTTTTATCTTTAGCTTGCATCATTACTGACAAGAAAAGTCAACAAATTTTATGTTCGAATTTACTCCGTTGTTAATTTTGAGGTTAACTTGTCAAAATTAAGGCGCTTTAAATAAAAAATGCTTTGCCGTTATTTAAATTAAATATAGGTTGCCTGTATTTTCATAAAAGAAAGAAATTAAGGATATATCAACTGCGCATGCGCACATGTCAAATAAAGGAAAAGTTTATTAAAAGATCAGTAGAACAGAGGTTGCAATAACTCTCTATTTACTGGGTGCCGCTCAGTAAATAAAAGTAGTTTTGGCTTCTAGTAAAAGGGGGCGCCATTCTAGGAAATTTAGAAAAAACTTCCTTTTTTTACTGGGTGGCACTTCAGGCTTTTAGTAAAAGGGGGGTGCCAAAAAGGAAATTTGAAAAAATAATTACTTTTTTTACTGGGTGGCACTTCAGGCTTCTAGTAAAAGGGGGCGCGCCATGAAAGGAGATTTAGAAAAAACTAATTTTTTTACTGGGCGGCACTTCAGGCTTCTAGTAAAAGGAGGGTTCCAAAAAGGAAATTTGAAAAAAAAACTACTTTTTTTACTGGGCGGCACTTCAGGCTTCTAGTAAAAGGGGGCGCACCATGAAAGGAGATTTAGAAAAAACTAATGTTTTTACTGGGCGGCACTTCAGGCTTCTAGTAAAAGGAGGGTTCCAAAAAGGAAATTTGAAAAAAAAAACTACTTTTTTTACTGGGCGGCACTTCAGGCTTCTAGTAAAAGGGGGGGTGCCAAAAAGGAAATTTGAAAAAAAAACTACTTTTTTTACTGGGCGGAACTTCAGGTTTCTAGTGATAATAATAATCTAAAATGTTTCTAAAATGAGATATTAGTAAAAAAATGGAATATTAAACTTACTACGACATTAAAAATCAAAATAAAGTTGATAATACCTCTTTGTTTTAGCTACAAAAATATAGTAAGAAAAAGTTTCATTCTGTCGTAACGCTATGAGATATGCCCGTAATATTTCGAGTTTGCGCGTATGCACGTTGCTGGGTTAAAAGAGGAGAATTAAAAGATGATCACAACCTTTAATCACAGCCGTTAAATCGCAATTTTTATGTGTTGATCTTTAAATAAAATTTATTGACCTTAAGACTTTTAGCCAATAATTTTCGTCATACATATCTTATATGAGAAACTCACGAACAAAAAAATCGTAAATTGGACAAATTATTTAAATTTTATAGCTTACCAATCATGCCAATGTCATTGCATTAAAAGTTTTACTAGTTTAAAAATTACCACCACATTCTATTTTGAATTTCACGCATATTTACAAAAATTAAATTTTGTCTTTTTTTAATAGTTATCAAAAAAATTATTTAAAAAAATATATGGGGGGGGGCGCCTAACCTAATGTTGCATCGGGGTTCCAGGTACCCTTGAGCCAGCCCTGAATGCAAGTCACCAGTAAGAAAATACCATGTTTATGGTACTTTTCTTATCCAGTCCAGCCAACACATTACTGCCGCGCTGATTTAGGCTTCCCACATATTAGGCGTATTTATGTCGACGTAAATACGTATAAACCGGCGTAAATTTAATCGTAAAAAACACAAATTACATGTAATTATGGCCGACCAAAAATGTTATTGAATGCTGCCCGCGACCTAATAAAATTTTAAGTGATAATGTTTTAGGAATCAATTATTCTTACATATTAATTTTAGCACTTAAAACCGTTGGATTTTATTCAAATCCCCATTTTAGTATTTTAAAAATTTATCAAAAAAAAAAAACGGTTTAAAAATAGGGTGACCATTTTCTTGGAGACGGCAATGCGGGACAGAGCAAAGAAAAGGTCATCACTTCCGAAATATAAGTGAAGAGCAAACAAAAAAAAGGTCCTCACCTCCCAAATATAAGTAAAAAGCAAAAATAAGGTCTTCACCTCCCAAATATAAGTACAGAGCAAAATTAGGCCCTGGGGACACCAAATCAAAATGCAGGACGTCCCGCAAAATGCGGGACGAATAGTCACCCTATTTAAAAATCGATTTCTAAAAACCCTATCATACTCCAATTCGTACAATAGAAGTATCATACAAAAGGTCTTGAAGGCTAAAGATTTTTTTCGACTCCCTTCGAGACGACCGAAGGGAGTCGAGTGCATTTTCATTTAAGGGATTAATGCACTTTACTCCCGAGATGCATACAAAACTTTTCTTACGACGATCAGTTACAATTTATTTAATCAATTTGAAATTTGATTTCAGATAATTTTCCAACAGAAATCAATAGACTTAGGTTATTGTTATATTGCTATGGAGACTTATGGCTTCTTTATATTATGAAAAATTGAATATATTTATGTCACGTTTAATATGCGAATATTGAATAAGTGTTTTAAATTTAATATATGTTGTGAATATTTGTTAAAATGTATACAGAACCAGGGATGGGGAGTCGGAGTCAAAGTCGGAGTCGGAAAAAGTTATCATGTCCCGACTCTTAGATTCAATTTTTATTAAGGATGAGAACAATCCAAAAATGAAAGCAAAATACCATACTACCAGAAATGTTTAAAGCACGAAAACAGGAACGACATTTTGTTCTCTGTTTATGAACGAAAAGTAAATTAAAAATATACAATACCGGTTTTCCACGGTTTCCTTCATGCTTTCCAGTTAAAAGTTTAATTAATATTATTAGTATTAACAGATTAATGATGTAGGATAAAGATTTTTGTTTTTAGCCGTATCTAATTTTTCTTTTTCTGTATACTTTGTTTATTATGTTTAAACGGAACTAAACTGGATTTTTATTTTCTCAAGTTTTAACGAGCATTGTGATTATTTCATGTTTCATGTTGTCAGCTAAAATCTAAATGTCAAAAGAAAAAAGTTACATGTTATGAAAAATAAAGTATATAAAATACAAACCAATAATTTTAAAAATTAACATTCGAAAATTTTGTATTAAAAATGACTCAATAGTCAAGATGAAATGAAAATGACATTTTATAAAAACAGCTCACCCCAACCCAAGATATTTAATGTAAGTACAGTCTGTTTCTTTGGTTTAAGCAGAATTAGATATCGAAATCTACTAACATTTAAGGATTGAATGAGGCTTTGTATAATTTTGTTTAACAAAAGCCCACTTTGATCGTTAAAAGTGAACTCGTGATAACGTAAAAAAATAAAAATTCCATTTAGTTTCGCTTAAACATTTGGAATAGACTTTACAATTTACGAGTGAAAGGAGAGGGGAGTCAGAGTCGGAGTCGGTTTTCAAAAATACCGACTCCGGAGTCGAGAGTCGGGAGTCGGTAATTTTTCTGTCGACTCCCCATCTCTGTTCAGAACTACTACTATTTTAGAATTTTACTTGCAAATGAACCTTTAACTTCAACAAGCATAAATTTTGAGTCAGTTAATAATGCAATTATTAAAAAAAAACTAATTTGGAAAGTGAAGGTCACTATATTAATGTTGTAAATTCTAGTAATATTTGTATTATAATAAATAATAAATAATTATAGAATTTATCTTTTCTACATCTGTCACTTTATTGTGGGAATAATTTTTTTTTAAAAACTAGATACATAAAGTCGGTTTTACACCCGGTCTTGAGAAAAATAATAGAGTTTTTGAACTATCATAAGAATTTTGAAAAAAGTCTTAGTAATTGACATTATTGTTAGCAACAGTTTAGTAGACTCGTATTATTATTTCGAAAATTAATTGAATTATTTGGCACGTTCAAAATACGTATCAACAATATTTTTAAAATGCATTATTGACTATGAGCTAGAAGCTCTTGAAATGTAAATTAAGGACCTTTAAATAATTTTTGAAAACTTTTTATTGACGCGATTTTGGCCTAAAATATTTATCACAACCTGTATCCTAGTGGGGCCGTCTAAAAATCTGAAAAATAAAATATATTGAAGTGAGCCAAAATAGTGCAAACAATTTTTTTTATCTTTTCCATTAAAAACTTTTAAATTTAGATATCGATATTTTTGTATTTTTCAAAATGGAATATCCGTAGAGTTGAATTAACAGACGTATAGGCGGTTTCTTTGGTTTAGGAGGAACTAGATTTTCAAATCTAGTAACTTTTAACGATTGATTGAAACTTTCGCTTATTTTGTTTAGAAAAAGCCCATTTCTATATATATAAATGTTATATATATAAAATGTATATATAAAATGTATATGTATAATGTATATGTATATATAAAATGTAAAAATATATAAAATGTTAGGTAGTGACAACTTAAGAAAAATTAAATTCTATTTAGTTCCGCCTAAAGGTTTGGAATAGCCTTTACATATATTTTTATAAAAATGAGTTTGACGCGTACAGTAAAAAATTGTAATTTACTAAATATCTACGAAACTCTAAAATATGTACAGCATCACACTATATATATATATATATATATATATATATTATCGCAGTATTGTTTCGTAAAGTTACATTCCCAAATACTCATTATTTTTCTTTGATTTTTTGTTGTTATCTTAAAAATATTCAATAAAAACTAATAAAAAAACTAATACTCTTTCACAAAAACCCTTAAATGCAATAAACGCATCAGGATAATGATACTAGAAAGGTAGATAAAGAATAACCCAAGTTAGTTCACAAAGAAAAAAGGGGAAGAAAAAGTGTAATCAAGAAGTTTGTACGGTCAAGCGGAACAGAAACCTTCAGGAACCTTTACTGAAGCCTAAACTGATCTGTGGGAATTGGGGAACAGAAATATACGAAGGGTATATAATAAATGTTACACAAAGTTAGGGATGTCATGTTATCAAAATTATTTTAATTAGGATTCGTGACTATGAACCTTTATATGAACACAGTTTTAATTGTACATATACAAATTTGCCAAATTACAGCTGTAAATGGCAGAAGATTACAGTAACTAGGGCACGTGATGGGTACGAAAAAAAAGGGAATGATAAAGAAAATTGGGCGTGAAATATTGTACATCATTGTAGTGGTAAGAGAGTATATAAAAAATATTATATAAAATTATTTGATTATACCAGATTTAACTAGGATTGGTATATAAGATATCTGGCAATACAGACTTAGGCTGGAGTAAGGAATAGGTGACTACACAACTGCGCGTGCGTCAAACACACGTGATTTATTTAATGTACAGTGATTCTAAACAGGTGGCATTATTAATGTAGGTGTTATCAGACTAGGTTTTGTCATTAAACTAGAAGATAGGTAGCTCGCTTTGCTCGGCTTCTTGTAACCAAATTCTTACTAACCCAACCTAACCTAAGACAGCGTTTTTTCATCAAACTAGAAGATGGATTCTCTCTGCTCGGTTCTAGACTTTTACTAGCTAATTCTAACCCCATATTAGCCCAATTAAAAATGTATATCATTGTGCATGCGTTTCTAAACCAGAAGCCATTGTTTTAAAGCCACTGATAATGCTTGAATTATTCAGTGAAGTTGTTATGTGCTGCCCTCTGTAAAGAAATATGTAGTCTCTTATTCTTTACTCCAGCACAGACTTAAAATAGCAGGATGAAGAATTTGTATGAATTAAGCCAAAGTCAAACAGACTGACAGTTGCTTAGAAGCGATATACAAGGAAGGCGCGCGTACAGGAATATTTGGATCGGGGGCTCAGAAATAAATTATTTTAAAGTAATTGGGAAATTATTCAGAAGTGATGGCCTTAAAAAAAGCGCTAACTTTTAAAATACAAGTGATGACCTAAAAGAAAAAGGTCATCACTTCTAAAATACAAGTGATTACCTAAAAAAAGATCCTCACTTCTTAAATAAACAAATGATAACAACTACATGTTTTAGAGCTTCGAAGATCTTGGGGGGGTCGTCCTTTGTATTTTGACAAAAACACGTAAAAACAACGTATATTTAGAGCTCAGGGGCGGAGCGAGGCTTAAGCCCATGTCCAAAAAGTCCTGTTTTATTTTCCTAAATATTTTTTTAAATATTTTTTATTGGCCTTCGCTGCTTCGTCAATTAGCCAGGACAATTCTCATTTTTGAAAATTCTATGCCTGGACGGGATTTGACCTTGAGACCTAAGCAACGCAGAGCACATGTGTGACACAGCAATTAGTTTGATAGACAAAAAACGTTCTTCTTAATTTTTCATATTATTGACGAAAAAATTTATTTTTTTTTTATGGTTGAAGAGCAAAAAAAGCTCTATTCAAAATTATCATACAATAAGCTCCATATGAAAATTTAAAATTGACCCCTAAAACTTGAAAACGGTACGCGATAATGCAAAATTGAGAACCTCTGTAAATTCACCATGAAAAAAAGCCTAAAGAAAGTGCACACTAAAATCACTTAATATTTTAATTTTGGAAGTTATGAGCAAAAATTAAAAACCGGAAAATTTACATTTTCGTTCATATCTAGTAAGCTACATATGTATTTTTTTTTTGGAAAACAAAGACCTGGTTATAATATTCCCTTAATGCGGCAACTTTGGTCCAATTCCCATGGACCCATGGACACCACCCATTACACATTTTAACCCTGTGTGTACAGTTTGAGGGACTCAGAAGGCCTGTGCTATGACCTGTCAGTTACTTAAGGTGACGATAGGATACACTTGGACAGGCTGATATTCTTCCTGAGCGAATCGAACGTATTATTTTATGTATAAAATTTTGCACTTTGTTTTAATGTGTTATTTATTTTGATCTCTGACATATGTTGGTAACTGACCCCATTACAGCCTCTTACTATCACCCCTGCGTCTGTTCAGTTTTTCGAACAGACTTTTATTGTATTTTATTTGTGTTTGTTCGCGCCAAATTATTTTATTGTGTATGTATATAAAATTTTTATTATTTATTATTTTATTTATCAATTTTAATACAAACTCTAGTCATCGAGACGGGTTGTGCTAAGCGCAAAGAGACATCTTTGCTGTGCGTCAAAATTTTTAACTAACTAAATAACTGCTCTGAAAGCGATTCCAAAAAGTGCCAAATATACAAAATATGTATCCAGAAGTGAAGAATCCGTTGACAGCGAAGTTTATTGGCAGACGTGCAATATTTCGAAGGTGATAGATAAAATAAATTTATCATTTTATGTAAGAGAAAAATAAAAATGCTGCAAAGAATGAGTTAAAGGAGCCGTCCAAGGATAATAAATCTGGACAATGTTACGGACAATTTAAAGCATATCGGTATAACAAATTGATGGGATAAAGAAAAAAAACCGGGGGGTATGGAGAAGAACTAGGAGGCGGCTAAGTTTTAAGTGGGCAATGCTACAATGTATGTATGAATGAGGTCAAAAGTCAATTAACAGGTCCCAGGAACAAAAAGAGCCGTTCATAGTTCATATAAACACAAAAGTTTTAATTACGTTTAATACAGAAATTATTTGCCTAATTATATCTATAAAAGGAACGAAAAATTTTAAAAACAGATTTAAAAAAAGTTGAAAGAAAAGGACGAGAGTAAAACAAATGCATGAAGCTCAAGCACAAGCTTAATTGAGACTTAAGAGATTCTGCGCTGCTACAGAAGTGCTGCTGAATTGTTTATGCCTCTGCAAGTGTTTGTGGTTTCCAGATTACTCATGTGTTTCTACTTTTCATTTATTTAATAATTCTAGTACATTCACACATGACCTAAATCAAAAATGTTTACTAACTTGTTTAAGTAGAATTAATAAATGAATAATACGTATTTTAAATAATTAATTATCCGATTTTTATAATGGTATACACCAGTGGTTCCCAAACTTTTTTGGTTCCAGGCGCCCTTAATGTATTAAAATTATCCTGCGGCGCCCCAAGTAAATACAGTCAATTTTTCATTTTATTTTATTAGGCAGTTGAAGATATGAAACTATAAGTGATGATCTAAAAAAAGACCTCATTTAAACTAAACTACAAAAAGGGACAACAATAAAAATTGAAGTTAAGTGTGAATTTTCACACATTTCAGGGTTTTGTAGGTATTTAATAAGTGTAAAATGCCAACATAATACTGCATGTCTAGGTATATTTATCACATCAAAATCAACAGTTTTTTGATAATCACTTTTATGCGTTATTTGAGAACTAAGAGCCATTTAATTTTTTTAAACAAAATTTAAATAATTTGCCAAATATCCCAGCGTTTTTTTTCTACATTTGCTTCGTATTCAAGTCTTCATTAGAATAAGTAATATTTTACAGTGCAGAGTGTAGTGTGGTGTGGTGTGAGTAACTAGGTTCGCAACTATTGAAAATAAAATATTATTTTTTAAATATTTTAAAATCCAAAAAATCTTAGCTATAAATACAAAAAATCCATAACATTATTAGCCATAATTTAACCATGAATTAAAAAAATAATAAATTTTTTCAAAACACAAAAACTGCCACGTTTTTCAAAAACACAATTTGATCAAAAATTCGTCTTGTACATTTCCGGCTCAGATCAATATACATTACCTTTAACTTTTTCACATTTTTGGTTTAACCCCTCTGGGTAGAAGGGTGCGGGACAAGAACCCATTAATGTTCATTACGGAGATTTTTTCAGATTTTTAAATCAATCCCTTTGGGAGATAAGGTGGGGGACAAAGTTTTTTGTCCCTAATAAAATATCCAATAAAAAAAAATTGTTTTTTAATCCACGCATTAAGAGGTTTAATTTGGTATGCCACTCAAAACTTTTAAAAAATATTTATTTTTTTATTAAATACATATTTTTATATTTATTT
Organism: Liopterus haemorrhoidalis; assembly: GCA_963971575.1. Lineage (NCBI taxonomy): Eukaryota > Metazoa > Arthropoda > Insecta > Coleoptera > Dytiscidae > Liopterus > Liopterus haemorrhoidalis. Next base: position 38,700,205 of record OZ020617.1, read on the forward strand.
CGAAATGTGTTTTTTTGAATTCTTAGTATTTTTCCTACATGTGGATCAAAAAGTTGTATAAGCATGCCAAATTTTAACTTTCTACGTTAAGCCGTTTGGCTGCAATTTCTACCGCACAGACAGACAGACAGACACATAAGTGACGTTATAAGGGTTTTTTTGGTGGTCATACCTACAAAACTCTAAAAAGGTCCTCACTTCTAAACTAGAAAGTGATCACAAAAAAAGGTCCTGGGTATTCGCGGCGCCCCTGTAGCCTAGCCAAGGCGCCCCAGGGCGGCGTACAGTTTGGGAAACGCTGGTATACACGATTATAGTTATTAATATAGACGAAAAGAATAAAATAGGACAGAGTTGTTAAAAGGATCTGGAAAGGAAGATTGCACATCAGTCGGCTGCTGAAAAGTTTTCGTAAGAGATCAACTGAGAGATTAAGTACAGTAGGACCTCGTTTAGCACTTCCTTGATTAACGCTGATCAATATAACGCGGTCTGTTCGAAGCCTAAATAAAGTTCAAAATTTACGCTGATTTAAATTATCGTGACATTTCATTGATTCGTATCCAAGGTACCAAGGATTCTCAACGAGAAGAGCCCATCGTTGACCAAATTGTCAACCTAATCGATACAGCAGGACTAGGAGATGTAGATGAGCAAGATATTGAGGGGTTATTGCAGTTTTCTCGTGAGAGCTTTACGAACGACAACCTTGAAGAACTGACAGAACAAGGAATTCATGACTTGAAAGTGATTCTGTAAACGGAGCACCCAAAACACTTGCTACAGATTTCCTTAGTAAAAGTTTGACAACGTAAACCGAAATCGTTGTTTAAACTGTAGCGAATGATCCAGATTTTGATCTCAACAACAATGCATCGATTCGCTTCGTTCAACTTTTGGTAATGAAGCACAATCAGAAAAGACTGCTTACAATTGGTTTGCAGAATTTCGTCGTGGTCGTGCGTCCGTCAGTGATGAATCTCGTGAAGGTCGACCAAAATCGGCTGTGATTCAAACAAACATCGATGCTGTGCGCAAAATGATTGAAGAAGATCAGCGTGTAACTTACCGTGGGATAGAAGCATCCTTTGGCATATCGCAGACTGCAATACATTTGATTTTGTATGAACATTTAGCTGTGAAAAAGATCTGTTCCCGTTGGATTCCGCATAATTTGACCGAAGCTCAAAAAAAAAGGCTCGTGTTGATTGGTGCAATGGAATGCTAAAAAAATTCAACCTAGGCACTGCAAAATCCGTATACATCCGTATATATCCTTACAGGTGACGAAACTTGGATTTATTCATGTGAACTGGAAACTAAGCAACAATCCACTGTCTGGGTCTTCCAAAATGAACCGAAATCTACAAAAGTTGTTTGTTCACGAAGCATTTCCAAGAAAAGTATCACTTTTTTTCGGTTGTACTGAATATATCACAACCATACCTTAAGAGGATTGTAGAATAGTTAATGCTGAATGGTATACAACAATTTGTTTGCCAGAAGTCATCGACAAAATCATGAAAAATACCAAAAACGTCACATCATTCTTCATCATGACAATACAAGCTCCCACACAGAACATCGAACAATTGATTATTTGAAAGAGAAAAACATCGAATTAATGTCTCATTGCCCGTATTCACCTGATTTATCCCCTAACGATTTTTTTTTGTTAAACAATTACTTTTGAGGTTATGTTAACGTGTAATAATTATAAAATAAAACACTGTATCTTTTCTTCACTTTTTATCACAACAGTAGTATCTTCAGTAGTACAAGTAGTACTACTGAAGATGACAGCATAGCTGTCGAAATGTACATCTAGTATTTTAATAAAAAAAGTGACAGAGTGGAAAAAATGTTTCGAGAATTGATTTGAACGAATTCAAAAGTGTATAAATCTTAAAGGCGAATATTTTGAAAAGCAATAAAACAGTTTGTTTCAAAACATGTTTTCTTTCTTAGTTTTTGTAAAAAACTTAGAAGGTAGCTCTCGTATATATTTTAGAACTTAAGTCTTTTAAAATATAGTAACGAATAGTAATTAGTTGACAGTTTCTGTTCTATTTTAAAAGAAACGCATTTTTCAGTACTGCCAATTAATGATAGTTCTGGAAATGAAAACATTACGTGGAACGACAAAAAAAAAAACCCCCACGGTATATGGAACACTACACACTTGGTTACTGTGAATTTATAACCACGGCTTCTAAGACCGATGATTTTTTATACACTATTAGACCCATCAGCTAGTGATTTAAAGGAATATTCAACTGTAAAATTATCAGAGCCATAGTGCAATAATTAAATCCATTAACTTTTTTGGAAACCATAGCTATGCGGATTCAAACAAAATACGTAAAAATCCCTTAAAACCATGTTTTAGGGATTACTCAAATGCAAATCTGTATAAATTGATTTTTGAAGAACTTGAAATATTCGTTTATAATACAATGGAATTTTTTGTTAGTGTGAACATTCTTTTAATTCCTCAAAATTGAAATTTTTTTATAAACCAAAAATATTGTTTTCACAACTATACTGAATATTAAAATAGCTAGCATAACACAAAATTAAATTTAAAAAGTACTAAAATAAACAGTCTATTAGCAGATAATATACTTTTCTCCACGACCACTATAGAATTTACTAATTCTAAAACCAATTTTGACTACAGAAAGTTAATATTCTAACACAAGAGTTGGAATGTTATTCTAAAGCACTTATCTTCTTATGCATTCTGCGTGTATTTCATTCCATCACTTGTTATGGAATAACTATTCCATGCTTGTTGTCTTTTGTTTTTGTAGGGTTACATTAAGATATATGCAACGTTTACATTAAATAAATGCAACATAACTTCCTAACCTAAAATAGTAGCCGATGTGCGGCAAATTAAATTAAAATTAAACAAATAATTAATTAAACAAATAGTTTAATTAATCGATTAAATGGTTATGTAATATAAATTATTTGTTAACATAAAATGTTTGTTAAAATAATAATTTGTTAATTTATTTTTCTTTTTGGTGGTCGTGGAGAAAGTAGGGTCTGTGACTCGGTTAGACTGAGAAAATTCGTTGCTCGTGGTTCCTCACGCTCGCATGCGTCTCGCGCTCGGAATGTTCCACTCGCATTGAATTTTCTCATTCCAACCTTGATACAGAATATACTATTCTTGCACGCCCCGCCTTGCACGTTAACATTTAATTTTCGTTCCATTTATCCATAGAGATAATAAAGAGAATCATCATAGCATGAACTTGTATCCAAAACCTGACCTTGTGTTGGATATTATCCATCTGTTTCACTGGGCGTTATCTTCTTCTTGTTCTAAACATTACGTATTTCTATCTGATATTGTGTTCATACAAGACAATATCAGACAATTTTTTTAGTGATTTTTTTTATTCAAAACCCTTTTTTTTATATATCACACAATAGTCTCTCCAAGCCGTAGCTTATCACTATCGTACTTGTTCTATATATTGAGTACGGGCCTTTCACCCCGAAGAGCAAAGTTTCAGGTCTACAACTTCCACGGTGGCCCAATCCGAGTTGGGAGCACTGATAAATTTGATTCATTTTTAGGGTTTTGTAGGTATGACCAAAAAACCCTTATACCGTCATTTTGTCGTCTGTCTGTCTGTCTGTCTGTTCGGTAAAAATTGTAGCCAAACGGCTAAAGCTAGAGAGTTGAAATTTGGCACGCTTATACAACTCTTTGACCCGCACATAGGAAAAATACTAAAACATCTAAAAAACATATCCCACTAAAAATATAAGCAAATATGTGCTCATCGAAAAAAAAAATATTTTTTTAAAATTCTGAGTAGGGTATCAAATGAAAGCCCTTGGTACGTGGATTAACGATCAAATTTTTATTTTCGCAAAATAAATTATTTTGAAGCGATTTTTGCCAAAATTGTCACAAAAAAAATTTTGTCCCACACCCTGTAGCCCAGATGGTTTAAACTAAAAATCTGAAAAAATTCTAAGTAATGTACATTGGTGTGAACCGGAATAGTACAACAGGAATTTTTGATCAGATTATGTTTTTGGAAAAAAAAGCATTTTTTGTGTTTTTTTGCTAATAATGTTGAAAACTTATAGTTATATAACACACTAAAGTATAACGTCTGTCTTAGTGCAATGGTTACGGTACTAGCGTTCTGACCGAGAAAATGAGTGTTCAAATCCCCCGAGAAGAGACAAAATTATTTTTTATTTTTTTTTTGCATTGTTATTTTGTTTAAATTATTTTTTCAAAATTCTAGTTATATTTTGGCAAATGTTGCATTTAATTTTTAAAAGCGTAAATTTAATAACCAGTGGAAATTGTTGAAATTATAATTTAATTCTGTTTGAATGTACACGAAATCAAAGGGAGGAGCTATGACTAGAAACAACCAATGAAACCATTTGGCGCAATTTGAAGCCATTTGGCGCAATTTTCAAAATCTTAATGAACCTTGCTATATAAAAAAAATACTGCACATATTAAGAAACCTAAATAATGGTATTAGGCACTCGAATTAAAAGTAACATAAAAATATTTTAACATAAAATTTGTTTTTAAAGCTCTTAGATTAAGAGATGATAAATTATTTTTAAAATATTGTTCAGTTTACAATGAATACTACAAAGCAAAATATGTCCTACACACTCAGCATTCCGCCTTCACTTAATATTTTTAGATTATATATCTATCTAAGAGGAATTTATGGCGCATAGTTTGTACTAGCAGAGGTTCCGGTACTTCCTTCGGGATTTAGTCGAATTTACCTTGGGCGATCGCTCATAGCTCACAAATATGAATTTTATAAAACTAAAAATGTATTAAATACAAATGTTTATTCCTTTATGTTCTGTTATACACATGTTTTATGTTAATTCAATAATAAGGACTTCCTTAACTTTCTAAATATTCATGCAATGGAAAAAATACATTGTTTTGTTATATTTAGGGCATTTATAATAAATAAATATTTATTGGCTGGTAACTGGGATTCCGTTTTTAGTAATAAATTAGTTTAGTGTGATAACTTGGCGCATTACATAGTAGCGCTGCAGGAGCCATGTTGCCAAGTCTTAATAATCTTTTTGTTATTTTTATTAACAATTAACACGAAAATTTTTAAATATGTATTTTTTTTAGAATTAATTTATAGATATATAATAAATATTATATGTACATAAATAGTTATACATTTTTTTGTTTTTAATACAATGAATAACTAAAAATCGAAAACCGTTTAATTGACAACGCTGTATAGGAATAAAGCGCTCACGTGATACAAGCACACAAAAATTTGTTAACATATGCATTCTACTGTTGGCTGTAATCATATCACAACTTTGTTTCGTGCAAATAGTTTTATCTTATTCCTTAATTGATCTTTTTGGCATTACTTTTGGTATTATTGTTTATCTATATATATAAAATCGTAACTAAGCCACCTACTCATAATCAACGCCCAGCCCAAACCACTGAACCTACAATAATGAAATTCGGCGAATATATTCCCTCCATGACGTAAGCACCCACTAAGAACGGATTTTTCGAAACTCATCCTCTAAGTGGGTGAAAAGGGGGTTAAAAGGGGTAAAATGTGGCTTCACGGTTTCCTTAATATCTCTTAGGTCCAATAAGATATCGACTTGGTTTTTGCTTACAAAGATTACTCATGTAAATATTAAAAAACTTATTTCAGGATTTTGTTCTAATTGACCCCTAAAGGGGTGAATCTACAATCAGGGTGAATTATAGAACCCTTCGCATCTTCTGTGTTTTTTGTGTTATAACATTCCTTTTTGGCATATAGGTATCTTTTTAGAAAATTTAGAAAGTGTTTTGAAGTGTTTAATGTGTTCTGTGACATATGCATTCTACTGTTGGCTGTAATCATCTCACAACTTTGTTTCGTGCAAATAGTTTTATCTTATTCCTTAATTGATCTTTTTGGCATTACTTTTGTTATTATTGTTTATTTGGTATAATTGATTCTGCTTCTGTATTACGTTATAATTTTTTTTACGGTATTATTTTGTTTGTGTGGTATAATTAGGGTGACCAGACGTACTCTTTTTAGGGTTTTGTAGGTATGACCAAAAAACCCTTATACCGTCATTTTGTCGTCTGTCTGTCTGTTCGGTAAAAATTGTTGCCAAACGGCTAAACCTAGAGAGTTGAAATTTGGCATGCTTATACAACTCTTAAGTTGAAAAAATTCTAAGTAATATACATTGGTGTGAACCGGAATAGTTCAACAGGAATTTTTGATCAGATTAGGTTTTTGAAAAAAAACGCATTTTTTGTGATTTTTGGCTAATAATGTACACAAATTATACCTTTGTAACAAGCCACGTTAGAACGTGTGTGCTAGTCTGTGGTATTTGACGCTGACTTTTCACCCAAGTAACCCGATCCGATAGGGATCGAACCCTGTGAGAAGAGACTATATTATTTTTTGTTTTTTTTTTTTAATTTTTATATTGTTTAAATTATTTTTTCAAAATTCTAATTATATTTTGGCAAATGTTGCATTTAATTTTTAAAAGCGTAAATTTAATAGCCAGTGGAAATTGTTTAAATTATAATTTAATTCTGTTTCAATGTACACGAAATCAGAGGAGCGGAACTTATAACAACCAATGGAAGCCATAGGCGCAATTTTTAAAATTCTTAATGAACCTTGCTATATATAAAAAAAAATACTGCACATATTTAGAAACCTAAATAATGGTATTAGGCGTTCGAATTAAAATTAACAAAAAAAATATTTTAATATAAAATTTGTTTTCGCATCCGAAATAATCATCATTCACTTACTAAATACCTGCAAAACCCTGAAATGTGTGAAAATTCACACTTCACATAAATTTTTTATTTATTTTTTATTCTAATTTTGTAATGAGGCTGAGGTTATAAGGACGAATACAAATAACCTTGACTGGGCTTGACCGGGATTCGAAACCGGGACCTTTAACACGAGAAGCAGGTGTAGGGGCATTTCTAGGATCGGTCGAAACATCATGGTTGGCTGAATTTAAATATTTTCATTTTACTTCATGGTACTTACTTTGAAAGGCCCTCCACATAGTGGATTGCAAGACTTGCGAGCGGAATCAAGCCTTAAACCCTAAAGTTTCGGCGATCGGTTGCTATGATTCTTATGTCAGGAACAAGGGTGTTTGAATTAAAGCCTGCATTTTACACTTGAGCTTACAACTATAAGATGGCTAAGAAATCCCATGAGAGACACTCCACAAAAACCTCACAATCACCGTATACCACATAAACTTAACATCTCACAAGCCGTTAAACACCTCATAACACTCACAGTTATCGAGGTTCGTTCATTTCATCACAACTGTCCTCAACACATCCAGACTACTTCTGGTTCACTACACGCTTCCAGGTGTCTCAACCAAAAATGCTTGGAAGGTTCCTCCGACTCCGGTGGTGGTTTACTCACGACTCTCTGTCTCTCACAAGATATTCTCAGCCCTTTTCTTAAAACTAATTATTTGATCTCTGAACCCCAGTTTTTGGTGCGGCGTTGTAGTTATACTACAAGCCAAGTTGTGAATTTTGGTCTAAGAACAGGTTAAGGGTTGAATTAAAATTGTTTTAAAGTTTTAAATAAATATATTAAAAGTCAAAATTAAATACAATTTAATTGTTCATATTTGAAACTAGATGTTTCAAGCTAATTTTATTTAGTTAGCAAAAACGTACAAGAATGACCGGTGACCGAATAGAACTGAATATTAAAAAGAAATGTGATACTTTAAATAATTTTAGACTATATACTTTATTTTTGCTGACAGGATACTGTCAGCAAAAATAATATAATTTAAACAAAATTGTTTAGCAAAATAATCAGCTCTCCAATTAACAACAAAAACATTTTAACTTTTCTTGAAGACTCATATTTCTATTCCCAATAATTCATAAATCCAAATAATTAATTTTGACTCTAACCTATGAAGTTCATATCACTGAAAATATATGGTTGCATATCAACATCTGTGTAAACATTCGACCACGTACTTGAGATAAACGGTGATAAATCATATAATATACGATCGTAAATTCTACCTTTGTCTCTCAACATTTAACTTAAAAAAATATATGATAGCTCAACTATTATTTGAGGATGTTTATCTTAAAAGTTTTTATATTTTAATAGTTTGAATATTTTTAACGAATATTTTTATTTTAAGTAATAATGAAACTTTATTTCTGAAATTACCGCTCCCACACAGGGCCGCTACCTCTGCGCGACCAAGGTAGGTTTTTATGCATAGACAATTGTATTTTGTGTGTTAGTAATTGTGTAATATTTGGCTTCTTATTGTCAAAAGTAGACTTTTATCTAAAGCTTAAAAGCTAAAAAAAAATATATATACATATCAAAATAGCTTATGTTTTCTTTTATTATTAAATACTTATATTATACAAATATTTGTCTACATGCATTTGTTTTCACTGCATCCCTTGATTAGAAAATCACTCCACCCCACTGCCTAATACACATGGCGACATCCCAAACCGTAGCGATATGTGTAATGCCAAATACAACACGTAATATTCTTGCAGATCAGAAGGTATTGGAGGCAAATAAAACTTAAACGACTTAAAACGTGAATGTAACTTTCTAAGTTTAGACAAAATATTCATGTATTTTGTTCTTTTATGCTCAATCTTAAGAGATCACTTTATGAGCTGAGCAGAATTCTAGAAGGGTAATGTCCAGCTTAGTGGCGTAGAGGGTTCTTCTCCAGTGCAGCTATTTTTTAGTTAGTTAGTTAAAATATTTAGTGCTCAGCAACGATGGCTATTAACGCCTAACATAGCCCATTTATAATTAGGATATTATTTATGTTAGAATAAATGAAACAATAACTAATGGTATAAGAATCATAGCAACCAGCTGGTGAACATTTAAGAATTTTCCTTGATCCGCTCGCAAGTCTTAGAAACCAACTATGTGGAAGGCCTTTCAAACTAAGTACCATGTGGTACAATGAAATAGTTAACTTAAAGTACCAAACCGTCACGTTTCAACCTTATTCGAAAAGAGACCAAACAAAACATTGTTGTAAACTACAATAAGATGATGGTAATCATCTTGATGACGTTAGTTTTGAAGTTTTACAATTGACACAGTTTTTGTGTATTTAAATTAAATTTATTATTTTAACGATAGAACTATACAGTTGTATATAAAATATTATATTTAACTCGCATATAATGGTTATATTACATTCGAAGGATTACAACCTTGGTAATCTTCATCCTTGTGAAATTCGGCCTCCATTATATGCTTATTAAATATAATACTTTTATTTCGTAACGTATAAATGGATATTTGGTGACTCTAGTAACCTAAGCTGTACAAATAATTGTTATTATAATCATACGTCTTTCAGATGTGATTTTAAATTTAATAAAAAATCTCCCATCTACTTTTGTATGTTTTGTGTATATTTTTTAAATTCATAAATCAACAAATATTAAAAAATTTATGAATAGAAAAATTATAAATGATGCAAAATGTTCCACAACAAAATCTGAAAAAAAAACGGCGTTTCACCTTATTCAGTTTTCTGTTGGCGTTAATATTATTTATGTTGCAATTTCAATGCTTTGTGAAAATATACACCTTAGATTCGTTCTCATTTCTTTTACTGAAGCTGTTCTTTTCATCTTTTCTTTTTTCTCTTTTTTCATCCATCGATCTGAAGTAAGACGTAAGTTTTCTGTTTCACTTATTTATGAACTTAATAATACAAAAGAATGTCTTGTTAAATAACCCGAAAATACAAGATTACCATTTTGCGAATATAGTTTTCATTTTCATACATATGTAGGTACATTTGGTAATACCTAAAAATAAATTAGAGATTTAAATTTTAAATTTCGTATTACTTATATAGTAAATTATTCATTTTATACTTTAAACATACTGAATATTGTATAGCTGATTTCAAATTGCGATTAAACTGCTCGGAAATGCTCAATTAAGTAATTAAGCCCTGATGACACTAGCAGAACAAATTTGCTTGGATAGTTTCAAATATAGCAGAATGCTTGCTAGTTGAAAATTGCATTAGTGTACATATGTTAACTGCTAAATAGTATTGAAGCAATAAAATGTAATCGACATATGGATCATTCTTAACCCTAAACAGACACACTTATTTTTTTAGACGTAGAAGACACAGTGGGGTTTGGCAGACCCTATGTATTTTTTAAAATTTAGTTATTTATTAGAACTTTTTTTTCACCCAATCATTTTCATAAATTGTAAATAATGTATTTAAAATAGCAAATACAAAACAAAATCATAAATAATTGTATTTTTTTGTCAAAATACGAAAATAAAATATTACACATTTTGTAAGTTAAAATGTTTTTATTAAGATATAAAAAAATTACAATTGACTGAAAATGAATTTACATTGGGGTTGCAGTAGGTACAATAGCTTTCTAGCATGCGTACGCAGATTTTTATACATGCGTGGGTTTTAAAGACCCCACTGTGTCTTTTCAGGGTTAAGTTTTATATTCATTTTATATTGCTTCCATTAATTGTACAAGGTTTATCAAATATGTGAGAGCTGCGCGCGTTATGTAATACATAATAAACTGACTGGCCAATAGTCTCAGCAACTTAGGCCAAATAATAAATTAAAAAAAAAAAAAAACTGAGGAGGATATTATAGTGGCTTGATATTATGCAACTGTCATTTGTGTGTTGATTGCCGTTAATTTTGTTACGCTAAGTTATTTATAAGGTGACACAACAAACCTTGAAAACTATCGACCTATAAGCTTACTGCCCCACTTCTATAAACTTTTCACAAGAATTTTGACAAGACGCCTTTCAACCAAGCTTGATTTTTACCAACCCGTAGAACAGGCTGGTTTTCGGAGTGGTTATAGCACCAATGACTACCTTTTAGTCATAAAAATTCTTATGGAAAAAGCTGTAGAGTACAATAGGCCATTAGTACTAACGTTTATAGACTTCGAAAAAGCGTTCGATTCGGTGGAAAATTGGGCAGTCATAAAAGCAATGTATCAAAGCAGAATAGATTTTCGGTATACTAGACTGATAGATAGTATTTACAGTAATGCTACAGCTTACATAAAACTCCATACGAAAACGGAGAAATTTGGGATAGAACACCGCGTTTGACAAGGCGTTCCGATTTCTCCCAAATTATTGGAGACCTGGAGTTGGCCTTTAAAAACTGTGACTGGGCGAATCGTGGTCTAGACATTGACGGAGTGAGACTTAACCATCTTAGATTCGCAGACATGGCGTACATGCTGGAAGAACTGAAAAGGGAAACTGAAAACATTGGACTGAAAGTAAACATCTCGCAATTGATGACGAACCTAGTATTGAGTGACCATCTATATATCGGTGGCAAACAGATAGAACAGGTAGCCAGCTACAAATATCTAGGGCATGACATAAGCATTGGCCGGGACAATCAAACCCGTGAAATGAAATGCCGCATCGGTCTAGGGTGGGCGGCTTTTGGCAAGTTGAGAGATGTTTTCAATAACAACTTGCCAAATTGCTTGGAGAAAAAAGTTTTCAACCAATGCGTACTACCTGTTCTAACATACGGATCGGAAACTCTGACATTAACAGCTAAGTCAGTTGAAAAATTAAGAGTTGCCCAAAGATCGATGGAGAGATCAATACTAGAAATTAGTCTAGCTGATCGGAAAACAAATTAGTGGATTCGAGAACAGACAAAAGTATGTGACGTCATCGAAAGAATGGCTCGTCTTAAATGGAACTGGGCTGGACATGTAGCCGGACTTCAAGATAACAGATGGACAATAAAGATCCTTGATTGGAGACCCACAGATAACAACAGAAACATAGGAAGACCCCCAACTAGGTGGACGGTTGACGTAAATAGAGTTGCGGGAAACTGGAAATCAGTAGCACAAGATCGTTCCGAATGGAAAAAGCTTGGGGAGGCCTACGTTCAGCAGTGGACAAGAAAGGCTGATTAATGATGATGATGATGAAGTCATTTAGTTTGAATTTTAAAACAATTTTTGAAATTCGATTTTCTTTACCCCGGCGAGTTTTAGGAAATGCGAGGTTTAGGATGAACTTGATCGAATTTCACATAAATGAAATTTTTAATTTTGTTTTAAACTTATAGATGGCAGCAGAAATACTTGCATTTTTACAGAAGAAGCTCTGAATAGAACTGCGTTTCTGAAAATTCAAAGAAAAAAAAAAAAAAATGGAAGGCGGGCGTGTCAGTTTCGAAAATCGACGGAAAAGTTATCCAAGTTCACAAATTTATTCATATCAATCGATGACGGACTGTTAGAAAGGTTGTTGAAATAGAAATATCATACACAGTCAAGACATTTTGAACAATGTCAACAATCATTGCAACACACCAGTTCACACTTCTATTATGGTTCGAGAGTTTTTGGTGAAGAACAAATTCACTCTCGTTCCTCATACGACATACTCACCTGACTTGGCCCGTGTGCGTTTCTTTGTTTCCAAAATTGAAAAGTTCCTTAAAAGGACGCTGTTTTCAAACGATTTAAGAGATAAAAGAAAAAATAAATGATACTGATAACTTAATCCTAAAACCTTTTACCATTTTCTGTTGTCAGACTGTTTGTGTTTGATTATAATTTGCGCCGTGTCCTTCTCCATATTTCTTGCCACATCTTACTGTTTTGTGTCCTAGTTCTTTTTCTTTCCATTTCAACTCTCTTCTTGCTCTTTGCATCTTCCCATGCTCTTCTTGTTCTTTTTATGAATTTTGCGTGCCTTGCTTTTTCATGTAAATTGCATTGCTTTAGAAACTCTTTTTGATTCTCCTGTATGGTTCATTCTGCACACATATCTATATCACCTCAACGGGGTTTGTTCTATTAAATGCTCCACGGGAACTGTTTCCAGATTCTCTTTATGAACCGTATATCTGATTCTGTCATGTTTCGTTTCACCAGATATTTCCTCAAAAATCAAATTTTTATAGCTCTTACTTTGCTACTTTCATGTCATCGTCCATGCCTCGAATCAGTATGTTGCCACCATTTTGGAAACTTGTACTTTGGTCTCTTGTTTGTTTTCTGGTTTTTGACAAGGAACAAGTACTTTTGAACAGTACTAGGAATTTTTCTTTTGAACAGTACTAGGAATCTGTACTATTGAATAGTGTTCCAGCTGCTCCTATTCTGCATAGATTTTACCACTGTCTACCAACATTAATCCTAGATATTTAAATATTTGGACTTGTTCTATTAGTCTTCCTCCTAGTTCTATTATATGCTTCCCTATTCTTCTGCTAAACACTTTTTTTTTTAATATTTATTTTCATGTTTGTTTTCTACATTTCAGCAGTATAAATTCAAGTTTTCTTGCGAGCTTCTTTTCATTTTTTGCCATACCTAGGGATATTCCGATACTATTGATTACTATTGATATTTTTCATTCGATATCGTGATTTTAGTATCGATACTAATACTACGATACTTCATTAATATCAGTACATTTGACCGAGTATCGTATCGTTTTTTTTTTTTTTTTTTTGTAAAAACAATATCGTAAAATTTTTATTTATACACATATAAATATTTCTGTGATTAAATTTTTTCCAATAAGAAACACTTCTAAAAATTGTACTTTTGTAAAAACTGGTAGAAGAGGTACGCAATCGCAATGGCGGAGGACATAGTACGCCAAGAAACATGCGTTTAGAAGTTGCAGACGTTCGGCCCCTTTTTCCTCTACGTTTGAGGTTATGAAATTTTATTGGTTATTTTTGTATTTTAATTAAAAATGTCACAACCAAAAAGCAAAGTGTGGACCTATTTTACCAAAATAGACCAAAAAGTTTTCTCGGTGCTTGCATGAAAAAGAGTTGATTGTTTAATTCTATTTTAAATAATCACTCAGACCTATAGGCTTCAGCAAGAGTTCAACAAGAGGAAAACCATAATAGACAATAAATATTTTACGAAGGGATTTCCGATCTTTCACTTGCAAAACTGGTGTGTATATGAACTCTTGCTTGGCTCCATGGTCTTGTCTACCTCTTCTCTTCATGAACGCCTCTTATTTATTATTTCTTCCACGAACGAATTTTCCTCGCCTACGTTTTTTGTAGGTGTCCAATTTATTGTTATCAAGGTCATATGTCACTTATCAGTCGTGTATACTACTTTAATCTATTTATTATTGTAAAACAATTAGATTGTTATTATAACAATAAAATGTAATTTTTACGTTTAATAGAAAATATATTCATTTTTCCTTTCGATACTTGAAAATGATCGATATTTTTTTTTCAATACGATACCGGTATCGATAATTTTTATTCGATATTATTGATACTTTCTCAGTACCGCATATCCCTAGCCATACTTGCTATATCATCAGCATAGCATATCTCGGATAAGTTCATGGGTGTAATGGTTGGTTTATATACGGAACAAGAATAAGGAATAGGAAATAAGAATAGTACACAAGAATAAAAAATATTAAACCGTTTATATAGGACATAACATTTCGTCGCTGCGCCTGCGTATTTGCGTTGTCCTGTGTTTAACGTTTGTCATTTGACAGGTTCTGATTCATATAACCTTTAAAAAATTTCGTTTATTACCGTTAAAAACATTTTATTGTTGTTTACAACCCTCTGATCACAACTGAAAAACATCTGTTGAACAAACTTTATTACGGCAGACATTTTTATTGCTGTGCGTAGGCTTATCGTGTCTTATTCTTGAAATATGAATAAAATGTTGATTGTTACCAACTATTCTTATGTTTAAGTTAAATTTCATTCCTACATAAACCGATATACGGCGCAGCCATGTTTTAACATCTTGTGTACTATTCTTATTTCCTATTCCTTATTCTTGTTCCGTATATAAACCAACCATAAGTTCCAATGTCCAATATGGTGTAGTTTTATCTCCTAATTCGTGTTGAAGCTGATATAAAAGCGATTCCAAATGTGTTTTCAGAAGTGGGAAACATGCTACAGCGATAAATAGCAGCAGTAGGATTTTGAAAGTGACAATTTAAATGCAAATTAAATAATTTCATGTTAATAAAATTTTATCAGTATCCTGCGATTTTATTTTATTATGTTATCAAACCTCGTATGTGGTAAATAATTATTACAGTTATCAGTAGACCCCGAAGCCACTTTTAGCTGTAATATTGGGATAAGATTTATTTGTGAGTCAGCTGCTGACCTCTGCCAAAAGTTCAATTCGTGGTGATAATTTTCCGTGGTGAGGACTTTCGCCACATGGTTTTAGTTCCATAGTTCACTACCATAAATAATTAACTATAATGTTGGATAGAATATATGGTACTTTCATCGCATAGAGCAGCGATTCTTAAACTGACAAACATTGAGTCATTACCAGGGGTCCGCGAAACAATGTTGACATTAACTTTACATCCCCCATCTTTTCGCTTTTATTCAAATGACTTCTTTAATAAAAATCCTACATGGTCAAGACTTTTTGTATTTGTTTTTATCTAACTATAAAAAAAATGTTATTGACATAACTAAACAATAATTAATAAAAATTTCATTATTTTTATTGTACTGCAAATTATTTATAGAAAACATATTATAATAGGATCTATTTTGACTAATATTTGACCAAGAAATGTTTGTATGAGTTTTACGTATTATAATTTGTAACTTTTTTAAATTCTATTTACTATTTTTATTCATTTTATGTTTCTTATTCTATATGCTAATAAAAATGTTCATCTCTATAAATTCCTAAGACCATTTATTAAAATAACCAGCGATACATTTGTACCAATATTTATTATAACGTAATGCCTATGAGATTATTGAGCCAGAAATTAAGTCTCAAGAACGACGTAAAATACCTAGAGTTGGGATGAGGTCCGCAAAAAAAAGTTGTTCTAGAGGGGGTCCTCGGACTACATATGTTGACGCGGACTGGCTTACAGATAAACTTCGACAATGGAACATTCGTAATTCAGCTCACCTACCAACTTTTGGATAGTCTTTTAGGTTAAAATTTACACTAGAATAAAAACATTGAAACAGCTATCAATAATTTTTCAAGAAAATTGATTTTATGTCTTAGCTTGTTTATGGATTATATATATATATATTTTCTATAGGATGTATCTTTTTAGAATTTTGTTTAGCAGTCTCTATAGTCGCCCACGTACACAATTCATGCAAATTTCTCGTTAGTCTATATAAAATCGACGTTTGTATATTTGAAACATGTCTATATATAAAATGAAGAATGCTTTTGTGTGAGATAGTATCTAGAGGCTCTTCTATGATTTGTAAGCTTTTCTTTCATTGTTCTTCTTATTTGAATCATTGTGTTTCCTCCACAGCTTCTAAGAGCTACAATTAACGTTCTTGTTTTACTTTAACGCCTCTTGAGTAAGTCGTTTTGTCAAGTTTGTTTTTTCAGTTTAACTGGTGCGAAAAAAACTTTAATTTTTTGTTGATCTTGAATTAAGAAAGGAATAAAATGTTTTGTTGAGACGTGAAAGCTTTTTGTTGGGATTTCAAGTGAAACTGTTTTTCATGTTCAGTTTAAAGTAAGAAAAGTCGATGTACAATTGAATAAATATTTTCCAAACACCATTTAAAACCACTAATAATATTGTTTCTATTTATATTTTCACGTATGCGACAAGTAGTATGTGGGTCAGTATTTGAATCTTAATAAAATTTTGTTCTGCTACTCCACAGTCTGAATTTTCGGCGTGTAAGAGATGAGCCGTTTTGAATATCGGGTCATGCTAGCATTAAAGGCAATGAATCTACTGATATAGCCAAGAGTATATCCACGGAAGGCAAGGATTATATATAATTTATTTGAAAAAATAAGCATACAAAATTTCAACTTTCTATGTTCAGATGTTTTGCTACAATTTCCACCATAGAGACAAATATACAGACCGATACATGAGTGACGTCGTAAGGGTTTTTTGGTGGTCATACCTATAAAACTCTAAAAAATGGCACTCGTAATACGCCACATCCAGGTTTTTGTTTGTTTTACGCACAACTTTTAAACTACGCCCCAAAACACTAAGTGCATAAGGTGGGTTCGTTTACTGCGCACAATCTACACATTTTAATCTTTGTTCTTCATTATACGAGGGCTACCTTGTAAATTTTTATAAAAACTAAGAAAAAAAAATTTTTTTTTAAAACTGTTTTATTGTTTTTCAAAATATTCGCCTTTTATATACTTTTGCATGCGTTCAAAACAAACTTCTCGAAACATTTTTTCCACTCTGAAGTTGGTATCTCAAAAACATGGTTTTCGAAGGCTTCAACAGCTTCTTGAGTTGATGAATATCACTGTACACGCATTTTTTGTTTGACATTGGGGACCTAAAAAAAGGGGTAAATCACGTGAATACGGGCAATGACACATTAATTCGATGTTTTTCTTATTCAAATAATGAATTGTTTGACGTGCTGTGTGGGAGCTTGCATTGTGAAGAATAAAGAATGATGTGAAGTTTTTGGTTGTTTTTCCTGATTTTGTCGATGACTTGTGGCAAACAAATTGTTGTATACCATTCAGCATTAAGTGTTCTCCGATCCTTTAAAGAAAATTATTGCGACATCTCCAGTACAACCGAAGAAACAAGCAACCATTTTCTTGGAAATGTTTCGTGAACGAACAACTTTGTGGGTTTCGGTTCATCTTGGAAGACCCAAACAGTAGCTTGTTCCTTAGTTTCTGGTTCATGTGAATAAATCCAAGTTTCGTCACCTGTAACGATGCTGAATACGGATTTTGCAATGCCTAGGTTGAAGTTTTGTATTCCCTTACACCAATCAACACGACCCCTTTTTTGAGCTTTGGTCAAATTATGCGGAATCTATCGGAGACAGATCTGTTTCACAGCTAAATGTTCATGCAAATTCGAATGTATTGCAGTCTGCGATATGCCCCTATTACACGTTAAGTCATGCCGAATCAGTGCTAATCAGTGCCGATTTTCTTCAATTATTATACGCACAGCATCAATATTTTTTTTTGAATCACAACGAAATTCATCGCTGACCGACGCACTACCACGACGAAATTCTGCAAACCAATTGCAAACAGTCTTATCTAATGGTGCTTCATTGCCAAAAGTTGAACGAAGCGAATCTATGCATTGTTGTTGAGTTAGGCCTTTACTAGAATTGTAAAAAATCATCCAACGAAAACCTTAACGAGTAATAACAATTGTTTCATAAACTTTTTTTTTAACGCTCACTGTCAACAAACTACTCCGTCATTTTATACGCTTTCACTGATTTCACAATAAAAATTGTCAAATTTTACGAATATAGTAATGACTCTTTCAATATTGTCATCTAGTGGTCGTTTGTAAAAACATAAAAGGTAACCCTCGTACAACCTCAAATTATACACCCTCCGAGACTAGAAAAGCTGATACAAATTACCGGAGCCAGACAGACTGTAGTGCCCCAGACTGGATTCTGTATTTTCATGTCACTATCTTATTTTATTATTTATCATTTTGTTGTATAATTTCTTTGTCGTTAGTTGTAACACAAAATAAAAGTAATTGAAATAACAGTGTTTAAGTGTCCGGGCCCCAGATCCACTTTGACTCTATTTAGCATTGACGTCATCTAAATAGACACAGCATGTTCTATGCCTTACCATTGTTTGTTATGAAGCCAAGACCCTGTGAAGACGAAAGAGAGATTTGCCCCGAGCAGTATAATAAGTTGCCTAATTTACATTTATTTTGTTCAACTATCGCTAGGAAAAACGCCGATGCCATATTGTGTTTATGATTGTTTTGTTGTTCATCAGCGTTGTTTTGTTGTATTTTATTTTTCTATTGTACTATTTTACCTTTCCATTATCTTTCATCTTTTAATATCTAATATTGCCGTAAATTGCATTTAAAGAGTTTTGAAATGTATTTTAAATACTGAAAAGTAATGTTTAATAGAGGTGGGTCGGTCATGAACGAACCGGCTCACTGAGCCGACTCAGTACACTGACCGAAGTGACACGGTTTACCAAATTTAAATGAGCCGGCTCACGGCTCACTGTATAGTTTCAAGTTTCAAGGATACGAGTGGTCGGGCGAATGTGAGCTGTGACCGGAGTGATCCGGATCTGGATCGATGTCATGTTGAACTTCGCAAGAACTCGGCGTATAATGTATTATCATAAAGTGTATTATTTATTGTCATCAATTTGTAGGGCAGTTTATTTGAAACTAATAGGCTTAGTCTGTATTTTCTTACAACCATACTTTATACAAATATTAAAAATATTGCCCAAATCCCAGATGTCCAATTTATAAGGGCAATAAACATCGCCATAAACTTAACACATCTGATTTAAAATACAGTAGCTACATAAAGTGAATTGTTTGTTTCAAAAATGTTAGATAAGAACCGGGGCTAAGCGACGTTCTACCTACGAGCGAACGACCGACAACTGACCGGGTTAAGCGACGTTCTACCTACGAGCAAACGACCGACAACTGACCCGGTCTAAGAAAGAGCCGGGTCTAAGAAAGAGCCGGGTCTAAGAAAGAGTCGGCTCTAAGCGACGACTACCTACAAGCGAACGACCGACAACTGACCGGGTTAAGCGACGTTCTACCTACGAGCGAACGACCGACAACTGACCCGGTCTAAGAAAGAGCCGGGTGTAAGAAAGAGCCGGCTCTAAGCGACGTCTACCTACAAGCGAACGACCGACAACTGACCGGGTTAAGCGACGTTCTACCTACGAGCGAACGACCGACAACTGACCCGGTCTAAGAAAGAGCCGGGTCTAAGAAAGAGCCGGCTCTAAGCGACGTCTACCTACAAGCGAACGACCGACAACTGACCTGGTTAAGCGACGTTCTACCTACGAGCGAACGACCGACAACTGACCCGGTCTAAGAAAGAGCCGGGTGTAAGAAAGAGCCGGCTCTAAGCGACGTTCTACCTACGAACTAACGACCGACCTGTATCTCGAAAACATGTTTACTTACCGGATCACTGACCGGATCAATGAACCGGATCAATGAACCGGCTCAACAAACTGAACGACCTCCACTGATCCTGTTCCGCAAACTGAGCCGAAATTCCCAACTCTAATGTTTAATTAAAATGTTACATTAGGTTTTCCTTAAAAAAATTATTTGTATTTAGTATTTAGAAATTTTTCATGACGATATTTAGAAAAGAAAAAAAAAAAACGAAAATCGCATCGGTATCGTCAGTATGCTCGTTCACACAATCAGTCTCCTACAAAATTTCATCTTCAGACCCATTTAAATTATTTAAAATGCAGTATTCCTTAAAACCTTTCACTATCGATTCAGGTTCGATCTTCTGCCAGGTGGTTGCAATCCATTCTCCTAAAAGTGAGACTCAGGATTTCATAATTTTTCCTGAAGATTTCAATGGATTATTTCCCGCTAATACCCAAATGTTGTATTATTTTCGTAAGTTGTCTTTAAATGGTTTATTGACCACCACATCCAAGACTTGCAACTAGGGTGCCATACCACCTGGTATTATTGCAAGATCGAAATTCAATGCCTGAATTTTTCAACACCTGACATAAGGTGGCCGCGAAATGCATCAAGGAGCGAGATTTTCTCAGAGAACCTGGAAGTTTTCCACACCCAGTCTAATACCAATTACTCTGTATTTCAACATTTTTCTTGGGCCCGAAAATTTATTCCTGGATGCAGTTTTTCTTTGTGCATTGCTTTACGTTTCAATATATAAGGTCGAAGCTTCTGTCCATCAGCAGCTACGGCAAGCATAAAAGTAAATCTGGACTTATCGTTATCAGTCGACTTCAATAAGTCTTTTAACCTTTCTTATGGTGGTGCGGAGGCATAGGCCTATTTATAGGAATGGTTGATTATATTATATTTCATTACCTAGACCTTGAATTTAGTGCGTCAATTTTTTTCACAGAAAATAATTGGTCAAACAATATCGCATTATATTCGGGCTAATATTCGAATTTAGCGCAAGTCAATTTTTTCACAGAAGATAATTGGTCAAAAAATATCGCGTTATATTCGGGCTAATACGGTATACATCTTTATAATTTGGCTGATACAAATAAATGATATAATATAAGCCCGTCTTAAATTTAGAAAGTGTCTGAAGCATTGCTCTAGAAAGTGCTCCACGACTAATTCTTCTCGTGAAAAATGCTCCGCGGCTCAAAAAGTTTGGGAAACTCTGCTCTAGAATATGATAGAGAAAAAAAGGGGTCTAGAAAGACATGGGATTCATTTATTTTCATATTTACAATATTGTCCACTTAACATTTTAAAATCAGGGCCTATTAGACATTTTTTTTTTTTCAATTTACATAGTTTTCTCGCGGACCAGGATTATTGTTTTATCGGGGCCTGACTGCGATACTGTCGAAAACAGATAGTTAGCATAATAAGAAAACAAACTGCTGATCTTCCATTGAGGAGATTTGAAGTTTAAATCTTTATGAACATTTATTTATAACTTCAAAAATAAACTTCATAAAAATTATATTCAAATTTAAATACTCAAATATCAGTTGACTTTTATAAAAACAGTTTTAAAAAGAGCACGTTCTTTGATAGTTCAACTCTCAGTATCTTTGACTGAGAATCAAAGCCTTTTCATACTCCATTATTTCATATTTCAATAATATTATTTAGAACTATATGTAAAGGGTTCACATAGTTGGCTATGCATGGATAAATAGTTGTTTATAACGTGCATTATAAGTCTGAAACAAAGGCGAAGGGCTACATGTGCAATCAGCCGTGCAAACATGTGTATAAACTATAATATACACATCATGGATCACGGTAACCGAGATAAGTACACAGGGTGTGATGGAACTTGTATGTTATTACACATGAGGTTGCTTTCTACGCCAAAACACTGTTAAAGCTAACATAATAAACATATACAGGACATTATTTCGTTGCAAGGCTGACAATAATGAAACAACATTAAGTTTTTAAAAAATTGGGACAGTAAAGCAAATTTTAGAATTTGGTTGGCTTCGTGATAAATTTTACGAGAATTTAGATGCCGATCGATCTATTGAGAACCAATAATACAATATAATATGATCAAGAGAAGAGGCTAGATAGTGGTCTTTGACAACTCGTCGCAAGCCATTTCGCTGTGGAGCCATCTCGCTGCCGAACTATCTCACCGCGCATTTAAGTGACCTCTATGGTTATATGTTCCTACTATTTTACATACATTGAACTAAGTCAAAAATTGCACATTTAGAGAGTTCAAAATTTAGGTTCAAAAGCTAAAAAAACCGAGAATAATATATATATAACCTAATAGTTACAAATTCTTGCCTCTATTCAAACTCAATTGACTTATGCCATTCTAATTTGGGGTCATTCCAGGCATGTGGGACGGCTGTCTTCTCTACAACGTAGGGCTGTCAGGATTATGGGGAACATCCAATACCGGTCCGACTGCAAGAAAACATTTGTGGAGTTGGGTTTATTAACGTTACCTTCCCTGTATATTCACCACTGCATCCTCTACGTTCATGAAAACCAAACCAAATTCCTAGTCCATAGTTCAGTCCATAGACACGACACTAGAAATAAAAACGAGATACGTCCAGACTTTACAAGACTTAGGATGTCCAGGTATAGTACCAATTTCTTCGCGATTAAATTTTACAATGTGCTTCCTCCAGCCATCAAGTCTCAACATTTTAAGATTCAAAAAAATAACCAAGAGATATTTAATATGCAGGGCCTTCTACTCCACTGACGAGTATCTTATAAACGATTTCAGTGACTTGAAGGAGGTTCTATGATCACTCAGTTTGTCCAGCTAAATATCATGTACCTATGTAACGATTGACGATTGTAAAAAATGTAATATTTTTAGAACAGAATAAATATTATTATTATTAGTATTACTATTATTAATAACCTAAGTTAATTATAATTACTTAACCTAACCGAGAAACGGTCGTGGCTTAGTTAGTTTGTGTGCGCACTACTGAGCGTCTGCCCAGGGTTCAATCCCCGGCACCGGCAAAAAATATTTTTTCGACCGTTTCTCCCTCGGAAGGCATGGGAACAACCACCGAAATAAAAGCCCTAGTAAAATTTCCCCAAAATAATTAGTGTTTTGGATTCCACGATTTACTATCGTGGAATCCATCCACGATAGTAAATTGTAGGTCTCATACGATTGTTTTCACAGGAAACATACACAACACAACTGAATTCAGGGAAATAGCCTACACTCGGAATATGCTCACTATGAAAGTGGCAGTTCAGAGCATCGAGCATGGCACTCTAAGAAGAAGAACCTAACCGAACTTAACCTTATGTAACCTATGGATCATCCGACTGAAACAGATTTGTAATTCGTTGAAAACAATTACCAATACTAGAAACAAACAATCACTGATATTGCTTGAACACGCGGCGATATAGTCTGTCGGCTAGACAACCGCGGCTAAACTCTCGCGACGAATTGGCCGTGACGACACGGTCGTGGCGTATTGCATTCATCTACATAGCTATGGAATTTATTTATAAATTAGGTTGGCAATATCACTTCTCCAGTATCATTTAACTGGCATTTGACTTCCGACTTTGAGGTGCGTAAATTAAGTAATCGGACTGGCAACATAGAGTTTGATCTGGCAACATTTGGGTCGCTGGACTTGGAGAGGCGGCTGGTAAATATGTGATACGTCTTCAGTACGAGTTTGAATTCCCTAGAGTAATTTTGTTGTCCGTAGCGATTTTTTTCGTGAAACAGTTTTTCCTAGTGCGTTCTAAAAATTAGAGACATTCATTTCGAGCAACGGTGTGCTATCAGGTTTTGCTTCAGACTTAGTCACAGTGTAACGGAAACTTTTTCAAAACCTCAGCAGGACCTCTACGGAGACAGTGTTTTGTCTAGGATCCAGGTTTTTTGGTAGTTTAAGGCATTTTCAGAAGGAAGAGAGTTGATTGAAAATGAATCCCGCAACGGAAGGCCTTTCATCTTCAAGAACCGATCAAAATGTCAACAGAATCCGGGATCTTGTACGTTCAGATCGTCGGTTGACAGTCAGATTGATCGGGGAAGAGTTGAATTTAACTCTCACTACCGTTCATCAGATTTTGACCAATGAATTGGGGATGAGAAAAATCTGCGCAAAAATGGTTCGACACAGCAATTTCAATACACGAGTTTTTGGCCAATAAAACATTCCTGTGGCTCCTAAGCTTCTTTATTCGCTTGACTTGAGTGCTTGTGACTTTTTCCTCTTCCCAAGATTGAAAAATTACCTCAAGGGACGTCATTTTGGAACACTCGAAAACATTCAAACGTCCGTAACCAACCAGCTAAAAGCTATTCCAATATCCGAGTTCCAGCACTGATATGAGGATTGGAAGAACCGTCTCGAGCGCTGTGTGGCTTTCCAAAGGAGTTATTTTGAGGGAGACAATATTGAATTGTAAATCTATTCGATTAAAAAAAATATATAAAATCAGTCCGGTTATTTAATTTACACATCTCGTATTTGTAAAAAGAAATATTAGTATAAATCTTTGCCTTGTAATTGTATTATGATTATTGAAAAATATACTTTGTGGTCACAAGCAGCGACAATAATTTGAATATGACAGTATGCTTAAAATTGCCAACTTATCAGAGTATTTTTGTATAGTCATAGCCCACTGGTCGACGGGTATTTCCTCCTACTGGGGCGGTGGGAACAGCGACTAAAACAATTTTACATTATACAGAAATACTAGTCGAATCGTCAGACTGACCACCGAAAGTCTTGAACTGAAAAACTTACTTTGTCTAACGTTATTTGCTTTATTAATTATTTAAAACTAATATTAATGAAGTAACTTAAAATTCTACATTTTAGGATAACAAATAAAAAAAATCACTTAACTGACGTCAACATTTAAGCACAAAGAACTGCAATAAAACATTCACTGTTTCTTCGTAGGCATTGTCACTCTGGTGGACTTTTGGCCTCACTCACAAATCAGGTCTTTACATGTATATTTCATAGCAATTCTTGTTCAATCTTCATGATCAATTACATGACTTTTTCCTTAAAATGATTGCAGAAATGCACCCTTGAAGTTTGCTATATTCCTTCTTGAATACCTGTATATATTTAGTGAATTTTTAACAGTCTAAATCGTGATTCAAATCATAACTTCCAATGTGCTTTATCACGCTGGTCTTCTACTTCAAGGTCTCGCTCTTTCATAGCATTGAACACTTCTGCTTTCTACATTTTCCAGTTTTGACGGCCACTTTTTTAGTTACTTCCAAATTGTTTTGGGAATGCGGTTATCATCAATATGCTGCATGTCGTTTGCATACGATAGAATCGATATATCTGTATTGATTCCCAATATCTTTCTTATTTCAGTGCTTGTTTTCTTGTTGAATATAGAAAAACCACAGCATCCAACCACAGTATCCAAAACAAATTCTCTACAACTCTTCCTTACTGAGAATTTCGTTTATCCATCATCTCAATAAGTTCTCGAATAATCCAAAAGAATACCGTATCCACTTGTAAAGTCGGCCAGCTAGCCTCCCTCCCAGATTCCAATTTTAGTGAATCCGAACTATTTTAGCAGAACTACTAATTAGTTTACAAAGAAAACTACATATAATGAGATAAAAACGAATAGGATATGTTTGTGAATGTGTAACGTCTCAGAGATAAGGACATCTCTATAAATTCTAGAAGTTTGTCTCTACTAATACACCCCGTAAAATTGTAATAAATTTATAATAAGCATAGTTTACTGATATCTCAAAGATTTAAAAGTGGAATGAAGTTACTTATAAATACTTTATAGCTCACCTAGATTCTATTTAATGTTTCAGTTTGCTAGACTACTTCCTAATTGGTAGAGAACTTTTACAAACTACAAAAGTTAGAACTCATATTTTTTTGTTATGTTAATATTCAACTTTATTTTAAATATTCACAAGTATTCTTCATAATATTTTTCAAAGAAAAATTGCATTTAATATTCTGAATAATAATTTAATTATCAAAAGAAATTAATTTTGAAACAATAAGAGTAGTGTGTATAAAAAATTTACTTTTAAGAGCATAATTCTTTTTTTATCATTAGGTTCTAAGAGGCCTTCTTTTTCTTCGTCTTTGGTCACTATCATCTCGATCTGTTAATTGTCAGGTAATGTGTCCTCTGTATACCAATAATTGTTAGATCTTCAATAAGCTGATCTTTCCATTTCCTACGTGTTCTTCCCACTGGTCTACGGGTATTTCCTCCCATATCCTCCAAACAATTCTGTCTTCCCTGATCTTCAACGCATGCCTTATTCACTGTAATCGTCTACCTCTCAGTTATTAAGTGATGCACGGCCTTGATTGCAGTTGTTGGATATCTTTATTCTTGCACATTGTCCATTCACAATTAATTTAAATAGGACCAAAAGTTCGGCGTAATATTTTATTTTCTATAACTGAAGAATATTTGGCAGGTCAAGTAGAATGTGACCAAATTCTATTATTCTCAAGGGATTATTCACCATGCATGGGTACCAACAGGTGAAACAGTAAATAAGCATCTACAACTTGCATTTCTGAAGCGATTACGTGTGTCAGTAATAAAAAAACAGCCGGACTATATTATAGATGTTAAATCTTAAATATTAATGTGATCTGGCATACAAAAAATAAGGGAAATGGTTTAAAGAAAATGATTGAAATATTATGACTATGTTTAACGAATCTTTGAACAATCACTTGCCTAAAACAGTGTGGGGCCTTTCTTATAATATAAACGAAATATCACGGCTGGCTGATTAATTTTGAATATATTGATATAAACATAATTCAACTCTCCTTACTCTCTATATCCCTCAAGGGTCTACACTTAATTAGTCCATAAACCGCAAGTGGTTTTGGATATGAAATCTATTTGTTCGCTGACTGGTTGCATTGATTCTAAGGATTGTTTTAAGGGAATTAAACTCGCCATTTTAACTAACCCACTGTAATTAACGATAACGGTTTATTATTTACATGGCTTAATATTTACATTATGATTGGCAAATAAATGATGGCAGCTAATCTAAATTCGAGAAACATATTCACAATTATTCAAACACATGATATTTTACAGGTATTGCTAATTAGTCCACTGAACATCAAATCCAACACTACCGTCTACGAAAACCATCTCTCATACGTTTTGGACTGCTGTCTCTCCATCTTTTTAGATGTTCTTTACATTATCTTATTTAGGCAATTACATTGAAACTTTAACTACTTGATATTTGACTGAACACTCTAAATAAAGCTTTACCCCATTATGTACAAAATCTGACTTTCTTAGACTTGTATTAACCTCATGACTGTCTAACTTGAACCGCCTAGAGATACTTATATCACCCAAATGAAATATATTATGTTACACCCCGTGACCTCGGCCATCTGGTTTATCTCAAAACTCAGGCGACAGTTATAGTTAATAATTTAAATAATATAATCTCTCTAAAAAAATAACCAAAACTGTAGTTTAAATTTTGTGAATATTTTTGTGAACTATAACATATATGTCGTATTGTTCTTGTTTAGATACAAGAGGTTCATGTTATCTTTAAGTGTCCTCTCTAATAGAATATTTTTTAATATTTTACTGTAATTGGATAATTTATATTGAATATAATTATCCAATTTTGTGAAATTTTCTGAAACAATACTAATTATAGTATTGTTTCCTCCATTGCATTACTCCTTTCATATCTAAAATTGTTTATCTTACCAAATAGATTAATCAATTTTATTTCTGAAACCTCCCTTACAAAAGTACTGTAATTGTTCACATACGTAAGAAAGAGAGAATGACCTAGAAAAGTTATAAAAATCATTTCACAACAGAACCTGAAAGACAATATTCTTACTGAATCAGATTTACCTGATTTGTCACGATGCCCAGAAATTTTAATGAATAACATCTCAAAAATTATAATTTACTCACAACCTGCTATTATTTTCCTCATACCATCGAGGTTCTGCTCGAATTCGATCTAAAAGATGCAGAGGGACAGAATATCACGACTGACTATTTTTCCATTTGGAATTCTCTTTGTGATTTTATTTTGCCTTTGGTTCCCTTTATAAGGGTTAGGATGGTTGTCCTACGTGTTTCTTAGTCAAATATGGCTAACCTTGGCCTCCGGTATTTCTGTGGTATGTGTTCATCGTATTTTATGAATGTCGTTAAATTTCCTCTCTTTGGTTGTCTCAAAGAACTTGGTAGCTAGTTCTTTGATGACGTCCGGATCATAGTCATCTTTTATATGTATATGATTGTTTCCAATGAACCAGGAAGTGTTTAAGATCATCCTCAAGGCCCGATTCAGAACTTTGTGTAATATCTTGATGAAGTTGTTATGTGCGTAGCCCAAGATTGGCATAACATCTGTAGTTGCACTATGATCAATGGTATTTTATATTATTATTTAGGCTCATGCCACTGCGGCGGTTTAATAGCGGCCATGCCCTGGCTTTTGTTGTTTAGGTTTGAGCGCGCTTCTGACGTAGGTGCGCATACCAGGACAATCTCTTATCTAGTGTGACACCCAGGTACCTTGTAGAGGTGTTCCACGTAATAACTTTCCCTGAAAGTTTCACTAATTCCATCGGTTTTAACTTTCATTTTGTGAAGAGGACTGTTGTGCTCTTATCAGGGTTGATCTAGAGTCTCCAGGTGTCATATCATTCGCTCAGAACGTCCATATTTGTCTGCAGACTCTAGGTAATAACGGACGTGTTGATAGATCGGTGTAATGCCACGGTGGCATCAAACTTTGCATCAAAAGTTCCCAGTGTCCGGGGCATGTTGCTCACATAGATGCTGAAAAATAGAGGCCCAAGGATTGAACCTGGCTTCGACCAGTTTAAAGGATAAGCTGTTATGCCAGACCTTATTGAAGACATTCGCCGTGGCGAGTCTTGTATTGAAATCTCTAACGATGTAATCCACAACCCTCAGTAGTTGGTTGTTCGTAGAGTACTTCCTCTTGAACCCATGCTGCTTGTCAGGGACCGTGTTATTCTCCTCCGTATGTTTATGAAGTCTATTAAATATTACATTTACAGAAAATCACGAGAGATTGGCGCTCAGTATTTAAAAAGGCTACTCAAACACTACCACATGACTAGATTCAATAATCACCCGACGTCTTTAAGTACTGGAAACTTGAGAACAGGAACATTTCCTGACGGTGTCTATTGACAATATGATTTAATTATTTTATTACTGATGTTAAGTTCTACTTTAAACACTATACATAACCATATTTCTCCATTTTCCTTCCATAAATTCAGATCTAACGAAAATTCACTTTGCAAACCCCAAAACAATAAAATAATCGTAAAAATAATTATAAAAGACAAAGGGATTCTCGCTGGTTTTCCCGTTTCCTGATTTTACGACTATGGTAGGAAAGGAATTAAAAGGGAAAGCAAAAAGAAAAAGGGATTACACGAAGCGTTACTAATGATGTTTCCTGTGGTACATGCCGCTAACGCAAGATGTCACTGGGGGTGCCCAGTGAAATCGGGAGGAAAGATCCAATGTTGTGGACTGTTACTAATTTGAATATTTAAATAATTTTACGGAAAAAGTAATTTCTGTCAATATTAACTGAGAAAATCAGTCCAGATACTAACCGAACGAAAAAGAAATATAAAGAATATTTGTTTTCTACGATGTTGAACAATAGTATTTTATTTAATAAGCATATAATGGAGGCTATATTTCACTAGAATGAAGTTTATCATCCCATTGTAATATAGCCATTCTATATGAGCTAGAAACAATATTTTATCTACAACTATATATTTTTATAAATTAATAGTAAGTTTAATTTATGAATACAGAAATTGTAAGCGTCAATAGTGTAAATTCAGAAGTGACCGCATCAAGATGGCTTACCTTCAGTTAATTGTAATCAATAAAAATGCCTAAAACACTATTATTTATTCCTTTATTTATTCTAACTTATAAATTATATTCTAATTATAAAGATGGGCTGTGTGTGGTACAAATAGCCATCGTTACTCAGCGCCTAACATTTTAACTGACGTAATAAAAAAAATCTTGCAGTGTATAAAACGTTCATTATTTACGGAAGAGCACGCATGCGCATCATACTATACACGATGGGAGATATGAGCAGCTTTATAAATTTATAGTTTGACATCCGTCCAGGTTCTTGAGAAAATATACCTGCGCCAGGTAATTGCAAGTTTACCTCATCTGCGCATCTCGTGTTAAGTACTTGTTTAGAGATTGTCAGGCTTCCTCGGTGTGTGTCCTCACTGAGGATCCACTTCGATTACCAGATCATAATTTCTGTCGCAATTGGTTTTTACCTCGCCAGACTCCATAGATCTGTATCCATAAGGATGCAGTATAGTTCTGACTTTCAGAATTCCCTGAGTATGCCAAAATAATGCTCGTTTTCCCGGATACGGTTTTCAGCATTAGACAAAGCTGCTTCTTGACCGCTAATTACACTGCCGAGGTAGATGTATTTATTTGTTTCATTCATAGGAAAATCTTCAATAATGAATTGACTCTGGTTGTGCGTATTCAATCTCAATGATTCTGTTATGTTGTAGTTAGTACGAAGGACAATTTTCTTTGCTTCTGTATGCAACAGTGACTGTTTTGCTTGCAGATCAACAAAATATTGTGCAACAAGATAAATATTATCTGCGTAATTAAAATATTTGAGCCTATAAGAGAGAATCCAGCGTATGCCACGCGGAACTGTTGTTACTTTCTTAATGACCGAGTTCAAAAAGAATGTAAACTGTTGGACGATTTGACACATTTATTATTTAATGATAGATAACTGTATATTAAAACACAACTTTCATAAGGTATAATTTTGTTGCACGCATTGAGGTTGAAAAACGGGTCGCGAAGCGACGAGTTTTGTAATCGACAAGTGCGACAATAAGCCTTATGTAACGAGTTTATTATACTATTTTTTCTGTTTTGTTTTTTCATGCCTATTAAAACACAAAACAGCATTTTTGTCAAGGGATTTAGATATGTTTATGTAGTCGTTGCCCAGACTGGTTTTTCATTTTAAAATTTGGTAGTAAGGTAGCTGTCAACTTTAGTTTTGTAAAATTGACAGGTTATAGCTAGGGCCCAGCAAATCCGCGGGTATCCGCGGAAATCCGCAACTTTTCTGCGGATGCGGATAAATTATCATTTAAGCCATGCGGATGCGGATAGGATGCGGATTAAATTTTATATCCGCTTATCCGCAATATCCGCCTGAATATTAAATCTTCGGTTACTTTCGGAGAAACATGCGATTGTCTTCTGACTATGCAGTTCTCGGTTACATTCGGTTGTCTGTATACACATGTGATTTTGTACCATTGAATCTCACTCTATGTTATTGTTTTTAAGACAATTGGCCATGATCGAGATTGAATTGAGACAGTCAACATAACTTTCTTTTTATTATTGACACTTTCGATGTAATTGTTCCTACCTCTGCTCTAATTCTGGCTTTTAAATCTAATAAACGATTATTTTACATAAAACTGATTATTATGTTTTATTTAAATACCAAAATTTACCTATATACATTTTTCTCGAAAATTTTATTATGCAACCTGCCAAGTTTTTTATATTACACGGAGTAAAAAGTCTTGCTGATTCCAAAAATTTGAAAAATGACATATGCTGCAATTAAAGTTGCATTGCCTAACATATGCGCGGAATAGCGTAAGAGAATTACTCGGTCGCAAAAATATGAAGCACCTTCTATCAAGTAACTTTTCTCTGATTTAAATTTTTTTAATTCAATATTTAAAAAAATATAGCCTTGTAAAAGGTAAAACTGACGTGAGATGTTAGTTGACACTAATATGATACTTGACAGAACTATCAACAGGTATTTCATGAGCAGCACGCTACCTGCTCCCTACGAAAAAGGACGCTTAGGCCCCCCAAAATTGTTGACTCTCTCTAGATTTCAAAGTTATTAGCGCATCTAGGCCCCAAAACTTTTGGTGTCCCTTAGGTTAGACTAGTAATATATAAACTGGTAAATCCAAAAATTTTCAGCAGTGTTTTAGAGCAGCGATTACTAAATAAGGCGAAACATGTTAGATCTTTCCAAACTGACAGCAAAACCTGTAGTGCGGATAGTGCGGATATTTTTGCGGATGCGGATCGGATGCGGATTATGGATATGCGGATGCAAATCGGATGCGGATACAGAAAAGCTTATCCACGCAGGGCTCTAGTTATAGCATAAATTTTACCAATTTCATTAAATAAATTGTTTAGTACTATTATGAAACTCACTATAATCAAGGATGGGAAGTCGGCAGGAAAAGAAACGATTCCCAACTCTCGATTTTCTAGGTTGGTATTTTTGAAACATAGACTCGGACACCAAATCCAGACCCCGACTCCCGACGCCAACTCCTTTCACACGTACATCACCGTGGGGTGAGCTGTCATTATAAAGTGTCATTTCATTACATCTTGAGTGATTGTGTCATTATTAATACAAATTTTTAAATATATTAGTTTAAAAAAAAAACATATTTTATTTTTTATTGTAATATGTCACTTTTTTCTTCTGATATTTATATTTTTGCTGTCACCATGAAACATGAAATAATCATGAAGCTCGTTACTAACTTACAAACAGAGCATACAGAAAAAGATAAAAATAGATGTGTGTAAAAACAAAAAATCTTTACTGTCTCGTCGTATTAATCTGTAAATACGAACAGTATCAATCAAATTATAAGCTAGAGACCTCGGAAAACTGGTTAAAAGCGGTACTGAATACTTCCTTTTCGTTCTTGAACAAAAAAAAAACATTGTTTTAGTTGCCGTTCTTTAAATAATTCTGGTAATATCATTGTTTTATTTTCGCTTTCGGTTTGTTATCATCCTTGATAATAATGGAATCAAAGAGTCGGGAGTCGATAGTTTTCCAGACTCTCAACTCTTCCAAAAAGCTTCGGCTCCTCAACTCCCAGCTCCAGACTTCGGCTCCCACTTCCCATCCCTGATTATAACACTCAATTCAGTTTCATAATAACTCTCTTATGAATGTAAAATAGAAAATAGTATTTTATTTAACTAGCATATAATGCCTCCTATATTTCATGAGGATGAGGTTTACCACCCGAGCCGTATGTATCCGAGTGACATATATGCGAATCAAATACAATATTTTATCTACAACTCTATAGTTTGATCACTAAAAAAATATTTAATTTAATTTAAAAACACAGAAATTCTGAGTGTCAATTATCAAATTCAGAACTGATGTTACGTAATGGCTACCAAACCATCAGCTGATTGAAATCTGCAAAATTGTTTAAAATAATATTATTTATTGTTTTATTTATTGTAAATAATATTCAAGTTATAAAGTTGAGGCGCAAAAAGCCATCATTGGTGAGCGCCAAACATTTTAACTAACTAAATAACTTACTAAATAACAACTTGCAGTATAGAAAAAAAAAAAAAAAAAAACATTAATATCGGCGGGTGAGCACGCATGCGTGTCACTTTTTTACACTTGTTACAATATGAACAGCATTATGTATGGACGCAAATTGTATTTATTATTTGATGGTCGTAGATAAACTATTTATATTTCCTGTTTTTTGTGGAGTGAGAAAACTGAAACCATCAGAATATTGATTATTCATCCTGCATGTTTCGGGAAGCATCCTGTATATTAGAATATCTTGGAACGTCACTTGGAGTGAGCAAAATGCACATGCATAGTACTTGCAATTACATTCAATTAAATTACTCTCACTGTGTGACTAATAACTTGATATTATTGTGAAAATGTATCTTTAATTAAAACATTACATTGTGACAGAAATTAAATGATTGAAACACTGTTCATATGTGCACAACACGAGAACAATGTTGGTACATTAAGACAATGTTGCCAACTAAAACCATGGATGAAACCCTGGTTAATACTTGTGATAAGTATTTATGAATATTAAATTTGAAACTATACTGAGGGAGTCTGTGAATATGTTGAACAGAAAGGATCTAAGATGGTATGACATGAATATCGAACGACAAACGATGTACGATAAAATATGTATTTATCACGACAAACAACATAATAATGACGACAAATCAAGTTCATTGCACGACAGAATATGGCATTTGAACTACAAATATTATACTTGTTAGAGTGTATTAACTGCATTAAATTTAATTTGAACATTATGATAAACATATCGAAAAAATGACAGTTAAATTTACTAAAAGTTTTAAGAAAACAAACATTATAACGAAAGGTAAAACGAATATACCTAATAAAAATAAAAATATAGTCTCCTCAATTATAGCTTTCTTAGCCTCATCAATGTTGGATAAGAGCAAACAAATTCGTCATTTTTTATTTCAATCGCCCAAATTCTAAAATGTCCTTCTTTGATTTCTTCAAATAACAGCCAACAATAACCTTACTTTCCATATGAGAGTTACGATATTCTATTCACAAGACATGTAAGTACAGTTAATACATATCGAGACAGCTTTGTATAAGGTTTTGCGAAATTTGGTCATATTTCTTACGCTGAGACCCAAATTTAACGACGATATGGTAAAGGCTTTCTTGAGCCATTTTTTTATCTAACAGGAAAACAGAGAAAATAATGGGCTTCTCAGCAAATAATAAACCTGGGGTATGTTCAAAAATTTGGACGTTGGGTTCCACATTAACTTAACAGAATTAACTTTAGCAACTGCATCACCATATGCTCAATGTTGATGGTTTTATGGACTGATTAGACACTGGCGAGGAAAAATGTATTTTGCACAATAACCCACTTACCTTATTGCGAAAATATAGAGCCAACAACTCCCTCAGAACTGAAAACCTTAATCAGTAAACTACCTGTTAAAAAGTCATCAGGGGCAGACCTAATACCCAACATCGTTCTAAAAAATCTCACCCCTAAACTCCTAGCCTATGTTGCATCGTTGTTTAATGCCTACTTAATGTTAAACTACTTCCCAAAATAATAGAAAACAGCAACAATATTGTTATTTAGTAAACCTGACAAAAACAAACATCTTCTCAACAGTTACCGCCCGATCAGTCTATTAAATACTTTCTCGAAAATTTTATAGAAGGTAATACATGTCCGATTGGAAAGAGAACTAGAATCCACAAACGCAATACCAACTTTTCAGTTTGGCTTCAGAAAAAGGCACAACACAACTCTGCAACTATTAAAGCTAACCGAATAAATAGAAAAAGGCTTCGAAGACAAACTGCATACTACTGTCACATTTCTTGATATTGCACAGGCATTTGATAAAGTTTGGATTGATGGATTGAAATACAAATTATTAAAACTAAATCTACCAAATTACCTCAATGGAATAGTCTTTTCTTTTCTAGAGGACAGAATGTTCTCAGTTAAAATTAACGACACACATTCACCACTAAAAAAGATAAGGGCAGGGGTTACACAAGGAAGCATTTTAGGCCCCACACTATTCAACCTTTTTGCTATGGATATTCCATCTAATTTGGGAGTGATTGCTATGTTTGCAGATGACACAGCGATTATAACACAGGACGAATGTCTCGACATAGCTATTAACGAACTGCAAAAAGCAGTGACAACCATCTGCCAATGACTCAAAATGTGGAATATTTTGCTTAACACTGACAAATTCGAATGCAAATTATTCTCACTGAAGAGAATCTCACATCCGCAACAGATTCGAATAAACGAACAACCAATATGTTGGAACCCAACAACAGTAAGATACCTAAAAGTGCACCTCGACGGACGACTTACATGGACATCACATTTTACTCTTCCCCTTGATCAAAAGAAAATCGAAGCTCAAAGTAAAATGTGCCTTGCTACTTTATAAATCGCTAATTCGACCTCTGTTTATGTACGCTTGCGAAGTCTGGGGAAATGACTCCAAAACCAATATCTTCAATCTACAAACGCTGCAAAACAAAATTCTAAGAATAGCAGTCAACGCCCCATAGTTCATACGGAATGATCAACTTCACCAGGAATTAAACATGCCAACTATAGAATCATTTATTAGAAAAGTTACCAAACGTTTTATAAACAATATAAAAAATTTGAAGGTGTGATACCTACAACATTGGCCAAAAAGGTATACACGTTAGACTGAAAAGACAGCTACCCCAAGACATATACATCAGCAGCAATGACAGTGATAGTGACAATGACTTAATTTAAGATTAAATATTAGCATAGATATCAAATCTATACATACATCAGACATAGGTGATACATTATAAGTTATATTTTAAGTACTATTAGGATAGTTAAGCTTGTTTCATGTTATTAAGCTAGTTTCTTTTACTTGTTACCACTGCTGTGAATAACATTTCTTTTTGTTGAACCAGCAATAAATAGATTTAAAAAAAACAAAAAAAAAAACAATAATTCACTCCGAAAAAAACTATTGTTTGCCCCATGAGAAGATCTCACCTATACATAAGACAGGGGTGCCGGGGAGCGGACCCGGGCCTCAGTAAAACAATAATTTCGGGCCCAGGACCTAAGGAAAATAGTAGTACTCTCCCCCAGAAAAAATAATTAAGGACCCAATGATAGATTAACAGAAACTGAAGGTAGATAGAAATCTTTATTTTTTCTGTATTACATGATAATAAACGACGCTTATTTTTTATGTAACGTCCGGTTGGCTGTAGCTATGTAAATGTCGTGCCCCTGTAGAAACGCGCCTTTGAGCAGGCCTTGTGCAAAAGTAAACGCAATTTGCAATCGTAGTGCCACTTTGTATGGTTGATTCTGTGAGATTAAAATGTTTAAGACAATTGAGCGGGCCGCCGAGTGTGAAATACGGTCTGTGATTAGGTTTTTGACAACAAGGAAAGTGCCAGCAGTGGGCATTCATAGCAAGATGATGAGTGGCAGCAAAGTACGTAAATAGGTGAGGTCATTCCACGACGGGCAGGAGGATGTCCATAATGAACCGCGATCGAACTGACCACACACCGTAAAGCCCGGACCTTGCACTGAACGATTACCACCTGTTCCGCTACCTAAAAAAGTTTCTGGCGGTCAGCAGTTTGACACCGATGAAGAAGTGACAACAGCGGTTGAAGATTGGTTGTATTCACAGGCGGCTGATGTCTATGCCTTGGGCATAAACATACTAATAGAACGCTATGATTGTTTAAACGAAAATGGAAACTTTGTACAAAAATAGCTTAATGTGTAAGAAGTAAAATTTAAAAAAAGAAGTTTTTGATAATATTTTTACTAGTTTTCTTTTTATAGAAAAACGGACCTTACTTAAAAAGTAACTCTTGTAAAAGATATGTTTACGCGCCAATTTTCAACGTGGCACCTTTTAATAGAAACGCCACAAAGGGGACCAAAATACTGGTAACTTATGCCAGCTAAATACATAAACAAAGTGTGCAGTCATATCGGGAGCAGGTTAAGCCTTATAAGCATTATTATTTCATTTAAGAATTATTACGTATTACAATTACCAACAAATAATTTAAAGAAATAATGTTACAGAATCACAAATAATAAAACTAGATAGTGATGTGTAAAAAAGTAGAATCCAGTCCAGGCCCCTGTAATTTTTGCCGGCTGATCCCGCCTATCGACGTGTCTGCCTAGCCCCATTATGTATCAAAACTGAATGCTCTACATCTGGTCGGATAGAAAACCTATACACTATGAGTTTCTTCCATTTGATCCAAGAATTTATCTCTGACGTCAAGTATAAGTAGTAGTTACGGTTAGATAAAGAAATAAAAAAGACCAGTTTTAGCCAATCGAAATGGCTTTTTATTTCAACATAAAAACGCCCGACTACATAAAGTCCATTTACCGTAACTTTTAAATGACGTCACAGTTGAAAAACTCATCTTGTTGCCAATTCGTAAACTGTCAAAAAAGTTAGGTTATATCGAAGAATTTCTAAAAGTATATTAAAAACCTATATTTCCTATGGAGGAAAGGAATTAATGTAAATTATGATGCACAGCAGTTCTTTCTAACCGATTTGTCGCGAAATTTATAGTTTATATTATATTAAGAGTGTAATGTAGTATTAAAAAAAATATATAAAATAAATTTCAGTGTATAAGAATCATCAGAAATATTTGTTTTTAGAAATGTGTCGTGTTCTTTTAATTCTTGTTATACAATTTACTTTAATTTTTCGCCTGGTGTCACATTGACACAGCGGGTTCGGGAAGCAAACGCGGAGTGTTCCGAGTCACACTGTTTAACTCCAGACCGATCGAATAAACGCGTTTAGACCTTTTCTCGAACGCTCCGAACTTGCTTCCTGAACTCAATGATATCGGAAAATAATGATAAAGAGTCAAATTTTTTATTATTCGAATAGAAATTTTTGAATTTCAGATGTTAGATACAATTTTGTTTCGAATAATGAATATTCAAATATTATTTCCCGTCAAACAGTTTATTGCCGCTAGCTGCAAGTGTAAATTTCATGATTACGCAAAAATTACTTTTCGTTTGCATCTGATGATAATAAACCGTTCTACGTAACAGACCTGTAGGTTAAAATTACAAAAAAAAGAACGTAACAAATGTAAATAGAACATATTTTATTAATCATATATAATATTTGTTTATCGACCAAGATACAAAATTAAATATTGTTTTTGTTTACTTACATTACAAATTATAAAACCTTTAAAAAATATACAAACACAATATACAGATAAAAGTACGTTAGAGAAATATCACCCATCATATTTGATATCTACTACTCTTTTATGAGTTTTAAAAAACCCTTAAAGTTTGGTCTGAATCACTCTGTAAGAAATGGTAGTTTACTAAGGTACCATTGCAGTTTTAAAAAATTAACTCTACCAATATCTCGAAAACTATTGCTACGATCAAGCTAAAACTTTATATCTAAAACTCTTTTATGAGTTTTAAAAAACACTTAAATTTTGGTTTCAATCGCTTTGTTAGAAATGGTAGTTTACTAAGGTACTATTGCAATTTTTAAAAATTAACTCAACCAATAGCTCGAAAACTATAGCTTCGATCAAGCTAAAATTTGATATCTACTACTTCTTTGTGAGTTTTAAAAAACCCTACAATTTTGGTCTCAATGGCTCTGTAAGAAATGGTAGTTTACAAAGGTACCATTGCAGTTTTTAAAAATTAACTCGACCATTATCTCGAAAACTATTGCTACGATCAAGCTAAAATTTGATATCTACTACTCTTTTATGAGTTTTAAAAAACCCTTAAATTTTAGTCTTAATCACTCTGTTAGAAATGGTAGTTTACTAAGGTACCCCTTTCATGTAATTTTATATTAATAGTGTCGAGAGTAACATGCTCTCCTAAAATCAAATTAATTATCTTTCAAAATAATTAATAAGAAACAAAACCATCCTTTGAGCACGACTACTAAGAGCTTTGGGCATTTTTATTACAATTAAATATAAAAGAAATAAAATATAACTTCAGTGTTAATTGTAAGTACCTAAACGTCAACCTGACAAATAACGATTGAATAATCCAATTTTAAACTGACTACATTGGGAAAATCTACCAACATTATATAATTAAATGTACTAACTGAGTTATGGATTGATGTTGATTAAAACATATCATAAAGTTGGTACTTAAATTAACTAAGTGTGACATCATCTCATATTTATTGTGATTGGAGTTTATCTAACTTAAGACCAGGCAGAAACTTGATCAAATCCTTCTCTGATGTTGCATAGTCAGACGACCATTTGTTTCTATCTTTAGAAAAAAAATTGAATGGGATAAATATCTAAAATCTTCAGTCTAAATAATTTTTTTGGGACCGGAATTGACCAGCTGACCGTGAAATGTATACAAGTTGTAGATAATAATGGTAAATATATTGTTAAGTTAATGAATTATTTTTTAAAATTAAGAATTTTAACATTTTCCAAAAATACGACAGCAATTATGGACCAACCTAATATTAACAAGCCTTGATTATATTCTTACGAATACGATCTTGTAAAATAAAAACACCAGTCGGCCGACCTAACTAATAACTGTCAAAAACTACTTAAAACTTACTTCTGGAAAAGAGTGGATTGTATTATACAGTGTGTATGAAACCACCCGCCCACCCCTTCTTTTCGAAAATTCGCCACATGAGCAAGTTGTAGCTAAAAAATTGAAAGGCAAAAGAATCGAATGGCAGTATTGATATTTTCTGGAATAAACCGGAGGTACAAGATGTCAAGCACACTTTGATTTTTAAATGGTAGCATATGTCGAGGAAGGTAGGTATTCTTGGAGAGAGCTTTTGAGAAGAAACAACAATTTATTAAATATTTGTTTAACATCACTTATGGTTTGTTGTAAATTGTATTCGCTATAAAAATTCGCTACTTGAAAGTGAATTTTTATTTTTATATGCTCTATAATGCTCCGAGCTACAGATAACTCAAGTGTAAGGATGCTAAGGTTTAATTTAAAATGGAAGGCACTTAAACTTAAAATTAAAAATATTTAGCTTTGCTATTCGCTTCCTTTATTGAGAATACTATTTTGCATAAACTGAAAAGATATTACAAAAATGTTTAATTAAAATTTGTTTCTTTTCAAAAGGTCTATACAAAGGTATTCCTTGCGATAATGTTAACATTTAGAAAATCGAAGCTGTGTTTGATATCCTGTACTTCCGGTTTGTCCTAGAACCGAGCCGAAAACCGAAATTAACCGGAATTTTAACAGAACCGGAAGCGTAACCGGAACGAAATGTTAATAACGGTTAGTTTCGGTTCATTTTTTTTTTTCATTAAATTAATTAATTAATCGCTTTCATACTACTAAAACTTATACTGACGGATAAAATAATGAATCTATCAGAAGCAGATTTGCAGAATATATTAATGTGTCGATTAAACATGGATTTTTAATTTTATTTTCATTTCAAATTTCAGATTTATTTTTACAACTGAATGAACAATGATTAATTTTTATTTATTTTATTTATTATTATCATTTTTTTTTTGGAAGAGAAAGGTTTGTGTTATTCCGTTTTCTTGCGATTCTTCAAACTATTATTTATTATTTTTGTAAGAGAAAAGTTCATATTATTTATTATTACTTATTAACGTATTTCTTCTCTATAATTGTGATTATATGAACTGTGTGTGATTAGGCTCAGACTAAACTATGTTCGCGCCCCGGGCAGACTCTTTATATGGCGCCCCTATATTTGCATAACCACCCATAAATTAAGTTGAAGTTACTAGCCTGCTGAACCCAAATTTTTAAGGGCGCTGAAAATTAAGTTGTTCACTGGTGTCAAAAATATTTTTTGAGCAAAAATAAGTCTTCGACCAAAATTTTCAGCCCTAATTGCATCTGGCGCCCCAGGCAACTGACTGTCTTGACACCCCCTTAATCCGGCCCTGTGTCTTATTAATTATTTTTGTAATTTCCTTCTAATTTGTTAGAATTTTATTTTAATTGCGTGCAATATGGATAACTGCGTACCTAACCAACCGCTGCTTCAAGGTTCGAGTTGGATCGTCGCATTCCGGAAATTACCCCGTCACAAGAGGTGTTCCACAGGGTAGTGTTATAGGACCAATTTTATTTTTAATATTTATTGTGGACCTAATAACTGACCTTCTGACCGAACACAAGATGTTTGCCGACGATTTAAAAATCTATGGTAAAGCAACCAACTGGACAAATCTGCAACAAGATCTCGATAGTATCACTGTATGGTGCACAATATGGCTTCTTCCCCTCAACATATCCAAATGCCAAGTGATTCACTTAGGGAAGAATAACCCAGGACATCAGTACCACATAATGGGCAATGTTATCCAACGCATCGAGTCTATAGTTGATTTAGGAGTCACCCAGAATCTGGACTGGACCACTCACATTCTCCAAGTAGCCAAAAAGGCAAATAAAGTTCTCTACCTGGTCGGTAAATCTTTCCCATACCTTACTCCTACACAATTTCGCAAAATGTACCTATCCTATATCCGCCAACTCCTTGAATTTGCATTTGTTGTATGGTCGCCTTATTTACAACGCGACATCCAGTTGTTAGAAGGAGTTCAGAGACGAGTTACCAAACTCCCGAGAAATTTAAGGCGCCTGCCATATAATGTTCGTCTAAAAAAACTCGACCTCCCACTACTGGCAGATCGAAGAACCCGTTGTGACCTGATCCAGATGTATCGAATAACAACAGGAAAATTCTCCACAAACATGTCCCCGTTATTTAATCTCAATTCTGACACACGTCTTCGTGGTCACCACTTAAAGTTGAAGCATGAAAAATACCGCACTCAACAACGTGAAAACTTCCTGTCCAACCGTATATTCGACATCTGGAATTCTCTCCCGGATGAAGCAGTCTCGGCCAACTCCATCAACAGTTTTAAAAGCAAAATTGCCTTCCTGTTTTCATAAAAAATTATAATAATTGCTGTATATGTGTATTGATGTTACCTCTTTTGTTGTACCAGTGTATATTCATTTTTAATTGTGATTTGTTTGAATATTAATGTATGTATATGTATTGTATCATTGAGCATAACAAGCCACTGGCTTCTGCTCTAATCAGTATAATAATAATAATAATAATAATAATAATAATATGTTTTTGTATTCTTATTTTTATGTTCCTAAGTTGTAGGTTTTTTTTTTTTCATTTTTGACAATAAATTTTTTAATTAAGTTCTATTTCTTTTGTATTTTCAATTTTATAATTGAAAAACAAGAATAAAAAGGGAATTTGGTAAATAAAATTAAACCAAAATTTATACCGGTAGATATTTGATGTTAGACTTGATTTTTTAACTTATTCGAACCGGAACCGAACCGGAACTGAACCGGAATTTTTAGACGAACCGAAACTGGAACTAAAAACATTTACTTGCAACGTAACCGTAAACCGGAACGAAATAAATGTGAGTTCGACTCTCTGGTTGCGATACATGTTTGAGCTGAAATTTTGCACAATCTAAAGGCCTTATCACAGTAGAGTTATTATTCAAGTCTAAACTTGGAAAATTAAAGTCTTTGCATTCGAATCGAAGTCTTGTTTGTGTGATAGCATGACAAAAAACCTAGATCTTTAAGTCTGAGCAAATACATCGAGATATATTTCCCCTGTCTCTAGAAGACAGACGAAATCCAAGTC
Organism: Liopterus haemorrhoidalis; assembly: GCA_963971575.1. Classification (NCBI taxonomy): domain Eukaryota; kingdom Metazoa; phylum Arthropoda; class Insecta; order Coleoptera; family Dytiscidae; genus Liopterus; species Liopterus haemorrhoidalis. The sequence goes on from OZ020617.1 coordinate 38,743,533, forward strand.
GTCAAATGCGCGTGTGCGGTCTCGCCCTCTCAGTCAAATCAAGTGAGATGGGTGTATTGTTAACGTTATGTACGCAGAAGCAAGTCACTTTTCCCTGTTTCGCGTGTGATAGCTGAAGACGTGAAGACTTGAATCCTCGAAAACGACTTACAAAATAAAACTTGGATAGCGTTCTAGTGTGATATGCCCTTAATACTTCATACTAAGGCACAAAATGGAAGTCCTGCTGTGAAAAATCTTAGCTTTAATTTTTAGCCTTATGAATAAGGACCACCCTAATGGGTAGAAACTAATTAAAACAATAAAGTGTGATAATTTAACAAAATTTTGTAATTATACTAATGTTCCAATATTTAAATATGTAAATAAACAGACAATTACAGCAAAATGGACTTTTATTACCACGTAAAAATACAAACACACCCTGAAATCAGTAGTAATACTGAACACAAGCCTTAATATTAGCTGAGGTTAAAGCTTGATAAGAGCTTAGAAGTAGAATACCAAACTATTATTCTTGTCTCCGCATAGTTTCTTTATCATTATCAATATTGTTTATGATACTATAGCTATGAAGCCTTTGATTAAAAGATTGAGGATCTCTGTTTTATGATAAAATGAAAACTTACCACTCCTTGACTGAATTTGCGGACTATACAGGGTAATGTGGCTGTTCCCCCGATCTGTGCGGTCACCACTGTACTATTCTCGGTGGCAAAGATCGCTGAGCGGTCTCCGCTCTGGGTTATCTTCAATATATTGTCTCCTGTCCCTTTCCCTCGATGAGTATCGTAGCTTCGTTTCGAACGACCGTTCTCAGACATGTTATCCTCTATTGTCGACTCTGAAATTAAATAATAACTTCAGTACATTAAATTTCAGGTTTATAATTCAAAGATTTGTATTATTGTTACAGATAACCAGAAATGTTGGTATATTTAGGATTGTTTAGAATCATAGGGCTGGTTATCTATTACCAGCAAAAACGATATGATTGCACGAACTTTTACCGTAATAAAAATGGTATACAAACCATATTAGTTTAACAATCTAAAACGATTTTAACGATTAAAACTAGTTTCAAAATAGTTTTTAAGTACATGCCTTAAATAATACAAATAAAATAAATAAAATTCATTCAACTATTTACGATATGTATTTTAATATTTCGCAAGTAAATAGCTTTCTTCTTCAGGTGCTAAAAATTCAATAAATAAAATAATATAAAGTTCTGTTCAATATGTTATTTATATATTATAGTGTGTCACAGAAGTTTTTACATCATAGAGCAGTGCATCAGCTGCTGTCTTTTTTAATTATGTGATCATACTGTAGTACTGGAGATAAGAATTTGGACAAAAAAGGTGCGTTAGATAATACGCACTGAGGAAGAGTACGAGAAATTAAATACGAGGTGTGTAAATAAAGTATTCGGAGTGGCAAAATAGCGGTTGATCTGGCAACATTTGGGACGCCGGGACTTGGACAGGCGGCAGGTGAACATGTGATACGCCTTCAGAACTCACTAGAGTAATTTTGTTGTCCATAGCGTTATGCCAAGTTATAGTACATCTCATACTTATATATGGCTCCGAAACATGAACCTTAGCAAAGCGAGATCGACAACAGCTAATAGTTTTCGGAAAAAAAATATTACGTAAGAACAAAGATATCCGAGAATTATACTCGAGGCCAAGTATCACACAAGAACTGAGAGGTAGACGATTGCAATGGACAGGGCACGTGATGAGGATGAAGGAGGACAGAATACTTGGGGGAAGAAGATATGGGAATGAAGAATAAATACCTGTTGACCAGTGGGAAGAGACGGAGAGATCAGCTAACTGAAGTATTGGTGTACAAGACACATGGAAAGACCTGATAATGAACAGATTAAGATGGAGGACCTGAGTGAGTTCAAAAGTCAACCCGACTGACAGTGCCCAAAGAAGAAGAGCGGATAAAAGCAGCAGCTGATTAATGCTCTCTAATCCTCCCCATCTTATCTATACGAGGAAGAATTAGATTGCATTCAATTGCTTTTTTTGGCATAATTTTTTGTGTTCTTTTTTTAACCCTACCACCACCATGAAAACATTCTGGCTGCACTACTTCCTGTATTTATAAAAATTAATGTGAAGTGTGAATTTTCACACTTTTCAAGGTTTCGCAGGTATTTAGTAAATGAATGATGATAATTTGGGATGCCAAAACAAATTTAAATTTATTTATTTTTTTTTATTTTAATTCGAGTGCCTACCTTCCATAATTTAGGTTTCTAAATATGTGCAGTAATTGTTTTATATAGCAAGGTTCATTAAGATTTTGAAAACTGCGCCTATGGCTTTCATTGGTTGTTTTAAGTCATAAGCTCCGCCCCTCCGATTTCGTATACATTGAAACATAGAAATAAATTATAATTTCAACAATTGCAATTGGTTATTAAATTTACGCTTTTAAAAATTAATTGCAACATTTGCCAAAATATAACTATAATTTTGAAAAAATAATTTAAACAAAATAAAAATGCAAAAAAACAGAAAAAATTGTCTCCGACTGGAAGCGGACCCTTGTTTTCAATTTAGAAAGCGAGAATGCTTACCATTACACCAATTGGTTTAATGTGTTACATAACATATTAAATATTTACATCGTCAACCAAAAACACAAAAAAGGCGTTATTTTCCGAAGATTTTTTAATCTCATCAAAAATTCATGTTGTACTATTCCAGTTCACACCAATGTACATTACTCAGAATTTATTCAGATTTTTAGTTTAAACCATCTGGAATACGGGGTGTGGGACAAATTTTTTTGTACACAATTTTGACAAAAATCGCGTCAAAATAATTTATTTTGCGAAAATAAAATTTTGATCGTTAATCCACGTACTAAGGGCTTTCATTTGATACCCTCCACAGAATTTTAAAAAATATATTTTTTTTCGAAGAGCATATATTTATTTATATTTTTTGGGGGATATGTTTTTCAGATGTTTTAGTATTTTTCCTATGTGCGGGTCAAAGAGTTGTATAAGCATGCCAAATTTCAACTCTCTAGATTTAGCCGTTTGGCTACAATTTTTACCGGACAGACAGACAGACAGATAGACAGACGGCAAAATGACGGTATAAGGGTTTTTTGGTCATAAGTACAAAACCCTAAAAAGCGCATTTTTGTTGACTGGCCACAGGCGCTTTAATTGCTAGTTACGCCTCTGCTCCTTCGTATCTCTTATAGGAAAGAAGTTAGTAATACTTAAAGAGTTCCCAAAAACACCCTGTATTTCTTTTTTGTTTCTTGGACTAAATGAATTGTGTATTTATTGAAAAAATGCCGCTAAACACCTAAAAACCCTGTGTGATGCCAAGCCAAGCCATAAGTTTTAATTTCTTCGATGGCTCGATTTTAGCCCATAATATTTTTTATCTTGAAGCTTCTTTGTCTCGAAGTCTTGAATAAATGTTGACTAACAGCGTCGTTATATAAGTAACACTTCTTAATTTATAAATAAAATTTTATCAAACTGAATATAATAATAAAGATAAACTTCACTTATTTGTAACTTTAATTATACTAAGTAATAAACCTACGTAATGTTGATACTAAAGATTATATAATAAGTAAGTAATAACCAACAAAAGCAAATGAATCTTCTGAAAGACCTTAATAAAATCTTATTTCATTTTACGGCGGTAAAACTTTTAAACAAAAAGCTATTAAATATAAAATTTATGTTACTTATATACGTCAAAGTATTTTATCTGTATAAGATAAAATAATTAAAACAAAATTAGAAACAAAGTTTCAGTCTAACATATTAGTCTACAACTAGAAAAATAATATGGAAATTCTCGGCTTATGAGTTCGTTACAACGCCTTCGAACCTAGATGAGAAGAGTGTGAAATCCAGAGGAGTTAAATTAAACAAGGAGATAACGCATATGTTTTGAGATGGGGTACTGTGTTCTCTATTTTTTGATTCAGTGTTGGTTCAGATATCATCGTCATTGTTATCCAGCCATTGTTATTCGTTGCTGAATATAGGTATCCTTTAAGCAAATCCAGTTTTCGCGGTTCTGTGCCTTCTGCATCCAGTTTGTAACTATTCGCTTGATTTCGACAGTCCTGCGACTAGGTGGTCCTTTTCTACTTCTTTAATCTTACCAGGGTCTCCATTGCAAGATTATTCTCGTTCATTTATTGTTGCTTGAACGGACCAGATGTCCTGCCCATCTCCATTTCATTGACCTCACTCTGACCATAATCGAACAGTTTAGTTCATCGGCGTATTGGGTACTCATAGGTGTACATTCAATTTTTATTACTTTATCCGAATTAATTATTAAATGAACACTGCTTTTCTCTACACGCCAATGAGTTGATAACAAATATTAAGTTATCAACAGATTTTCGATGTTCCTCGGGTGAGTTCAGACCAACGAAGTAATCTGATTGGTTCTTTATTAAGTTGGGATTTTCAGCTGTGAATTAGAATACAGTTTTGATACTTTAAAACCAATTATTTACTATTATGTAACGCTCAGGTATTAATGATCGCACTTTACTATAAGCATATTTGTGTGTTTAGTTTTGTTATTCGACTACTGTCTGATAATGTTATGCACTACACTTTTCTCGAAATACCCGAATTCATTGCTGAATTATAATTATTAATCATGCCTACATTTTTATTGCATCAAATGTTCTTCGAAAATTTCGGCGATTTATTTGTTATAAGCCACACAGGAGCGCACAACCCTATTGTTTCTTATACAAAACTAACAATCTGAGATAAAATTAGTAACAATCTATACATCGAAATTTACAGCATTTATCTATCTAATAGAATATTTTTAATTACAAAGATAACAGTCATGTAAATGTAAATAAACAAATTGCTTTATAGACGGCATCCTGTAAACCAGCGTTTCCCAAAGTGTGGGTCGCGACCCGGTGCCGGGTCGCAGAAAAATTTTGCCGGGTCGCGATAAGATTTATTTTGTACATATTATTTTTTTTACGTCAGTTAATCACTAGAATAGTGTGTATTTGTGCTCTTTATTACTATACTATATTCTTTATTACTATACTATACTCTTTATTACTGTTAATTACTCTTTATTACTATAAAGCTACTGCTTTAAAATAAAATTTGTTTTGCAAATAAATGTTTTATTTTATAAGGTGGGTCGCGAAATATTTTAAAACCTCGTACCGGGTCGTTGTCAAAAAAGTTTGGCGGGTAAAGATGATTTAGTTTTTATAAAGTACTCAGGTACCAAATGACAATCCATTATCAGCAAGTATAATATTTTTCGATGAAGGTTCTAAACTATTAATAATGATGTCGAAAATATTGTTTTTGTATTATTTCAACATTTCTATAAAAAACTATATAAATATAAAAATTACAGAACTTTGTTGTCTGATATTTATTATTAAGTTATTGAGCGATAACATTTTTATAACAATTTTTCTTCGTTTATAAATATCCTATTAGATAGATAAAATTTCGGCGCAAAATTTGATGTATAGATTGTTACTAATTTTACTTCAAATTGTTTGTTTTGTTTAAGAAACTTATAAGCTCTGGAGGTCATAAAAAATGATTTTCGTTTATTTATCTCTATAATCGAGTAAGCTATGCAGTATGTTCTATTTTAAAATAAACGCATTTTACATTGCTGTCAATCAATGGTTGCTATAGAAATGAAAGCTCTATGTTCCATGATAAAATAAACTGACGGTATATAAATTCATGTAAATATACAATACGTGCGAATTTCATCGAAATGCCCGTGGCCGCCTACAGACGACTGCATAATGAAACACATACAAACGCCAACTGAGTAAATTACATATGTTTTTGCTAAAAACAATCAATTGAGAGCAAGAGTTGACGTATAACGGATGTTCACCTTACATTATATATTTCAATAAAAAAAAATAATAATAAATAAACATTTTAAAGAACTAAAGGCATTGTAATTCTTGAAGAATAAATACACCAGAAATATAAAAAAATTATTGTTCTTATTTTACCCATATAAACTTTTGGAATATTTAAACCCTTTTGGCACTACCTGCCCAGTTTCGACTCCAAGCGGGCTTACCATTTATAGGTCTACAAGTAATAAGTTACTCTATAGGTTAAATTTGAATACAGTTTTAGCATCAGTGACCCTCCAATAGCCTAATGTATTTTTGTGCAAAAAAAAAAAAAATTTGAGGCACTGGAGGGTTCAGATTCGACATGCTTAGATTCCAGTAACTTCCCATGAATTTCACGGAAAGCAGAAGGTTGAATTTGATTTACAAAAGGGGAATTTGACTTGCTAAAGGATCATTTTGATTTGCCAATGGGTGAAGTGGGAGATAAAACCTGTATTTATGTAAAATGGGAAGGGTACGGTAACTTGGTTGCTCCTCCCTAATTAAAAGTGGCCTTTCATGGTAAAAAGGTTCACTCCTGGTTTGGAACATTGCATTTTTATTTTAATAAGCCATAACTATTGAACCTGAATTCTGTTCAGGATTCTGTAGAATATTCTAACAACTATTCTGACAACTATTCTGACAACTATTTATAAGAGAGAAAAGGTGTCGGAACAGAAAATTTGAGAGCCGCTGCTGTATAATTTAATCTGAATACATCGTTGGATCTAATAAATAACCATTTGGAAGTATGTAAAAATAAAATAAACAAATATTAAGATTTGGAACTTTAATTAAAACTTTATAAACTTAAATTTAAAAACTTCAAATATTATAAAACTTTAGATAAGGTGAACACATCGATCAGACTTTAGCTGTGTAAGGTACTAGAGGTTGTATTACGGATAAATAATTCAGATATTTAAGTGAGGTGGTGTCAGTTGTCTATCTCTTGGGATAGATCAAACTTCTCTTTAAAGTCAAAGTTTTTCGGTATCGAGAAACAAAATAATCTTTACTGCCATCAAAAATTGATACAAGTTTCTTAGGTCTGATCTTATGAACTAAATTTATACTAGGAAATACTAAACTGCTAATTAAACTAAAACGTTTACAGAATATTGAATGCGGAAGTTATTTTGGGGAACAAATAATAATTTTACAGCAAGATTTAGAAGAAAACAAAAATTCTACTGCTGTCCTTCTTATCCTTCTTCATTAGGTACTGCCAGTCAAGCTGACTTTTAGCCTCACTCTCATAAGTCCTCCATCTTGATCTGTTTATTGTCAGGTCTTTTCATGTGTCCTGTATACCAATACTTGTTAGATCTTTAGTTAGCTGATATAATTCCAAATTAAGAACACATGAAAATAGTTGAAGATTAACAGATCAAGATGTAGGGCTTGTGCGAATGAGGCCAAAAGTCAACCCGACGGACAGTGCCCAAAGAAGAAGAAGAAGAATATGCTATCAGTCTAGCTCTGGTGGTTTATCTTTTCGTGATTTTGGTGTGGAGTTTTTAAAAGTAGCAATTAATGTAGTTTAATTTTTTTTTCTTTCTTTTCCAAAATATTTCTGTCATTTGCATTACGAGGGGTCTTTAATAACTTGAAGTGAAAGCATTTTTTTTTTTTTATTAAAGTGTGATTTTTTTACACGTCTTTTTTACACGTTGCCACCACGATATTCCTACATCTTTAAGCCTTCCAAAAAGTTCAATTTCTCGAACTCTCGTTCTCGTTCAATGATCTCCTCCTTCGACGAGAATATTTTTCCAGAGAACCATTTATTTATGTTTGGAAAGAGAAAAAAGTCTCAGCGGGCCAAATCTGGAGAAATGGGTGGAGAAAGGAACAGTTCGTAGCGCAATTCAACCAATTTGGCCATTGCAATTGCGAACGAGGGAGCTGATGAATTTTGAGCAGACGTGGCATCCATTTGACTAATAACTTTGTACAGGCTCAAATATTTATGCACAATATAAAACACACGTTTATCTGATATGTTTACCATCTAGCTGTTTACTATCTCGTATATTGACACAAAGGTAATCCTAGGTCAAGATTGCGGCACTTAGACACTGTGACGTTCAGCTGTTTGATTAAATAAACAAATTGCTTTATAGGCATCTTGTAAACCATTAGTGTCAATCGTCAGCGTCTAACATATGTTGCCTAATTACGTAGTGCAAATGCTGCATTTTCGTAATAAAGATATATTTGTCATGACGAATAAACATTGGAACTAGGTCAATCAGTAGTATAAGTACATAGATGTCGCAAGGATTCCGACCCCATATACCCATACATCTGGTGAGCCAAGCAAGTAGTACCATGTGAGAGGGAGAAGGCTTCTCTAGGCTCCTCGACTCCCTGATAGGCAGCCCCCACCTTGCAGATAAGTCCAAGCCGATCCTGGCCAACATGGGGTGGATCGAGAACTTCCCTAACTCCATGGACAGATTCATACAATTACATTGACAGCAGTAAAACATTGTAAATGTGATACTTATTTAATAAATTGTATTGTTGAAACCAAGAGTTGCCTTTCAATCAAACCACTCACGTGAAAGTATCTACACTCGGAAGTTTTCTAACACGATATCATGAATTTTGTTGACCATTCTTCAGTTGTGACCTCATTGGAACATCCCAGGAGCTTAGCATTATTCGTGCTTGTACGTCCACAACGTAATATATTGAGCTACTTGTGAACCATTCCATGCGACAAAGTAGAGTTTCCATTATAATTATTTAGCTTTGCTACAATTTTCTTAATGATTTTTCCACACAAAAAGTAGTGCTTTAACAACACGGATTTCACTTGACTGTTTATACAGGAATAATAAGACCGGTCGAAACGTCACACTGACCACGTGGCTTTCATATCTATGGCCGGCGGTCTAGAAACGGAGAACTTACCTTCTCTGCCCCATATACGCCTATCTAGGTGTTGGGACCCTACTATTATTTATTTAAATTAACTCAAACTTCCGAACATATGCATGCCTATTTGTAGAACTTGTATTTCTTAAGTAATTTAATAATAAAGAATACCACATTTGTAGTCCAAATGTCACTTTCTGTCATTAGAAGTACTTAATTTTCTGAGATATCAATTGTCGCTATAATTACCTAATTTGTCTTTCTATATACATATTTTTATGGCTGGATCTATACGCTAAGCAGAAGATCCGATGCATCGAGGCGTCTTCTTCTAAAGGCGTTAAAAAGAATGTTTGTGATGCGTCTTTTTAGAACTTCATTTCAATGCCTTTTATTTTGTTTTTGTTTTTAAATATTTTATAGACCCCTAGAGTCGGCAATGTATGCTTTGTCGTACCGTCATATTTTCCTCTTATAAATGCCTATTTTCTTTAACCACTTGTTTAGGGTCGCTGTTACACAAGAGACTTGACTAAATGAAAACATAAACAGTATAGTAGAACCCAAAAGAAGGTTAGGGAGGTGCCATAACAATAAAAGACTCCATCTCACTTAATTATCTATTCCTGTCCCAAATTAAACGGCATTTGGGCTAAATTTGGTGCTTCAGAATGAAATTGACTAAAAGAAAACAACACGTGAATGCTTTTGATAAAATTAAGAGATTTCGAGAAAAGTTGGGCATTCTACTGTAAGTGAATTGTGACTAGCAAGATACTGGCTATATATGATTATTGAATGAGAGTAAATGATTAACAGATACTGGGTTTTAGAACTTGTGGAGGAGAGGATTACAAGTGAGGTGTCGCAGGGCTCGTTGTAATGATGAAACCCTTCCTTCACTTTTCCGGTCTCTTTCTGAACATATCATTCCATAATCGTTCCAATACATTTTTAGAACTACCGGCGACGACCTGTTTTCGACCATGCAGTTGTGTCGCCGAACCGGAGGAACAACCGGTGGAGATAATTTTGTCTGCCAACGATCGACAGATAATCACTGAGCATTTCTATACATACAAGAGACACTAAATCCATATATATATATATATGTTAGCGAAAATAGCATTATACAACATTTATCCTTATTAACGATCGTGGGGTGCTATATCGTTGCTAAGGCATATTGTTTTATGTAAATAGAATAGTATAAAATATATCATATGATGTGTGAGACGTATTAGTTGATCAATAAAATCATGTCTTATTATTCATAAAATACCTTTTTTTATTAATATCAGAAGTGTGATTGGCCTATCACCCACAAGAATATTAAAATAGAAGACTATAAGTGCAATATTCAAAATATTTTTTTTAATGCAACAATACATTGGTTTAAAGAAATTGTCGTATATTATTGCAAAGGCTAATGTAAAGGTTTAAGTTAAAGGTGATGATTGAGAATCATATAAAGGTAGTATGAATAATTATGAGCTAGATAATAGATTGGAGAATTTTAAGTTATTTTGTCAAAAAAATACTTCAAGTGATTTCTATGGAAATGACACTCATTGGAATAAATTTGAAATGTGAAATTTTTTTGAAAAATGAAGAATATGTCAGGATATGTCAATTTGAGCGTTTATTGGAAAAGATAAATGACAGATATCTGGGATCGGATTGGCAAAATAAACTGATAAATGTAATAGATAACGAGTTGAGATTTGAAGCTTGTTGAGTACCGCAAGACATGCCGCTGCCAGTGGCATCAGTCCGGTAATAGCTCTGTAACCATGGTGGCAGATGGTGAGCTATAGCGACGGGCTGATGATGATGATAAAGCACTGTGTGTGCAGAAACGAATAGACGCTCTCTGAGCTTAGCACTGTGTGTGCAGAAATGAATAAACGGTCTCTGAGCTTGTTGTACTGTAGACAATCTGTAATGAAGGAAACTAATAGATAGTTACTGAGTATCTGAGCTTGTTGATCTAGTCACTGAGTTTGTGATAGAGAAATGAATTGATAACAAAAAGTCTCTAAACTTTCAGATCACGATTTATACTTTGCTTCTGGGAGGTTTTATTTTAAGCAAATATTTATTTTTACTAATTGATATTGGTGCATGGTTGATTTTGTTAAAAATCAATTCTGCGCCCAAATTGCTCTATTTACAGATTATGAATTAGGTGAAGAATTTGAAGATGCAGTAGAAGATGAATGGTAGACCAGCTCAAGAATGGAGTTCCTGGTACGCAGGATGCTGTTACTGGTACGCAAGATGCAGCATGCTGTTGTTGGTATGGAGCAGACCACTGGTGATATGCAGGTTGTTGTTGCTGATAACAACAATGCTGTTAATGGTGTGAAGAATACAGTTGCGTCCCGAGAACGTTCCGCATGTCAGTCTGACCGTGTTAGCGAAAATAGCATTATACAACATTTATCCTTATTAACGATCGTGGGGTGCTATATCGTTGCTAAGGCATATTGTTTTATGTAAATAGAATAGTATAAAATATATCATATGATGTGTGAGACGTATTAGTTGATCAATAAAATCATGTCTTATTATTCATAAAATACCTTTCAATTATATATATATATTAATATATATATATATATATATATATATATATATATATATATATGCTATAAAAATGATACAAACTTTATTTGTTGGGTTTGATTTCCTCGTTGTGTTCTAGACCAGCGTTTCTCAACCGGGGGGCCGCGGCCCCCTGGGGGGTCATGAAGGCCGCGAAGTCATACAAGATCAAAACATGAAAATATAATAAAAATGCACTCAATCTTGCAAGATATAAATTTTATTTATATTTATAAATACGAGTATCTGATATTTATATTTATAATAATATACCTTTCATAACATAAATCAAATAAATATTCTATTTATTTTTATACAAAATATACTTACTTTGACAACTAATTTAAACTACAGGCTATTTCAAACGTTCAAGTTGTCACTAGCTAACTTTATAATGAGTAAATGGTCTTTTACTAAACAAAATGATCAAAAGCTACATTCAATCGATAAAAATTGCTAGATTTGAAAATCTAGTTCAGCTTTAACCAAAAAAACAGACAATAAGAAGACTATATCAAGGTCAAATAAATTGTATGCGTCGGATGATGGGTTTCTTTGAAAATGGTTCGCGTTGGAGGTACTTCAAGTTTTTTCAAGTTGTTCTTTGAAGTAGGTACGACTTGAAAGTGCAATATTTTTTATTACATTCTTTTTTAATTGCTCTTTGAGCTACAGATAACTCATGAGTAAGAATGCGAATGTGTTTAAATTAAAATAGAAGGCCCATTGAATAGTTGTAAATAAAAATACATTACTTTCAAGTCGTTATAGGGAATATAATCGTCATTTAAAAATATCACAGTTTTTTGTCAACCGTAAAAGATATTAAAAAAATGTTTAAGTAAAAGTTGTTGAAAAGCTCTATCCAAAGATATCCAATATGACATACGTTCCCATTTAAAAATTCGAAATTGTCCTTGATATCCTGTACTTCCGGTTTTTTCTGGAAAATTTCAATACTACCATTCAATTTTGTGGATAAATTTTAGTTCAAAATTTTTTCCAACTAGCTCACAAGTCGCCTTTTCAAAAAACTGTGAGCCCGTTATCTTGATACATCATAATATAGGGAGGCCGCAGACAATATTTACATAATTTCGGGGGGTCCCAGGCCAGAAAAGGTTGAGAAACACTGTTCTAGACAACAATATTTTATATGGATATGAAAATAGATTTTATAAAATGACACGCTCTCATCGATTAATATGTAACATTTAGAAATATAAAAAATTCAGATCTTCACTGAGAATTGATGAATTTCCACAACCTTAGGATTTCCTATAGGATTTCGCGTCCACAATTCACGCCAGTGAGCTGCGAAGGTGTGAATATCATATTTGTAGACTTAACAGATGACTGCAACAGGCGTACATCTATGTGTAACCAGTAGACGAAAGAAATACAGAGAGATGTTCAAATTTTTAGTAAACCAACTTCTATCAAAACTAAATTTAATGGCACGTGTATGGACATCCTTTTAGCTGGTTATTTAACAACTTTTGAATTAAATCAGAGTTACAGAAAGGTTTTCTTTGGCCCAATAGATATTTTTGATTTTTTTAATGAATTTGTTATTATATATTATGCTTGGGGGAAAAAAAGTCATCTCACGTCACCGGAATATAATCAAAAATATATCGGTTAAAAAAAAATAGCTATGAATGTTTCTACCTATACAGTGTGATCATTATTTCCTGAGCGTTATGTAATACTTGACAGAAACATTTAATGTCGTATCATCACTTCTCGTGATCGCTGAAGACGGAAACAGATTATTGAGCAGTTTCCGAAATGTCCGAATTTATTTTTTATATTACTCTTGAAGTATTAATCTTTTTGATACTAATACTCATTATATTGTACTATTCTAGCCTAGTACTATCAGCAATGGCAAACGTCTAAAATAAAGGTGTCTGCAGAAACATTTAGTTATCAAACTTATTTGTAAGGACAAGTAGACATAGGCGTACATTCTATTTTTATTATCTTATACGAATTAATTATTAAATGAACACTGTTTTTCTTTAAACTCCAATGAGTTGATAACAAATATTAAGTTCGTAACGGATTTTTTTTGTTCCTTGGGTGAGTTCGGGCAAACGAAATAATCCGATTGGTTCTTTGTTAAATTGTGATTTTCAGCTATGAATTAGAATATAGTGTTGATATTTGAAAACCCATTGTTTACCATTACGTAACGCTCAGGAATGAATGATTTCAATGTAAATATCATATATCATATATCGTTATACGAATACTCTGAAAACACTACAAGAAGCTAGTGAGGAGAGAGCACAGTTCAAATATAAAACGGTTATTCCGCCGGTCTTGCGCTCGCCTCTATCTATTTACCTTGGTTTTATTTTAACAGCCGGCAGCAGGACCGCAAAGAATATAGAATACTGTGCGGTTGTTTAGCCGCACTGTTAGAACAACCAGTCGTGGATGCACACTTATTGAAAACAATGCTTTGTATCCAATGCCGTTAAAAACTATAACCGTCTGCTGCCAAAACCGATCGTCTGTGGTAGCTCTCATTAGGGATGTTCTGATACTACTAATACGATACCAGTATCGATATTTTTTATTCGATATTGCGATTTTAGTATCGATATTAATCTTTCGATTAATATCAATACATCGCTTCTTTTTTTTGTTAAAACAATATCGTAAAATTTTTATTTATACATATATAAATATTTCTGTGATTAATTTTGTTCTCAATAAGAAGCACTTCTAAAAATTGTACTCTTGTAAAAACTGGTAGCGTGAGGTACTCAATCGCAATGGCGCAGGACATAGTATGCCAAGACACATGCGCTGAACTGTTTAGAAGTTGCTGGCGTTCAGCAAGAGTTCATATACACACCAGTTTTATAAGTGAAAGATCGGAAATCCCTTCGTAAAATGTTTATTATCTATTGTCGTTTTCCTATTTTCCTAATTCTGCTGTCCTAGATTTTTTCTTACTACACCTAAGCTAATTACCTAGTTTTGAGGTATACAGAACTTCATTTTCCCCCAAATTAAAAATAGTGTAATAAACTCTAGTAAATACGATCAATTTAGGTAATTAGGTTAAGTTTAGTTAGTCAAAATCTAACAGAATTAGGAAAACGATAATAGATAATAAATATTTTACAAAGGGATTTTCCATCTTTCACTTGCAAAACTGTTGTGTATATAAACTCTTGTTAGGCTCCATGGCCTCGTCTACCTCTTCTTTTCATGAACGCCTCTTATTTATTAGTTCTTCTATGAACGAATCTTTCTCGTCTACGTTGTTTGTAGGTGTCCAAATTATTGTTATCTAGGTCGTCTGTCACTTTTCAGTCAGGTATACTACTTTAATTCCCATAATATTTTAATCTATTTATTATTGTAAAACAATTAGATTGTTATTATAAGAATAATTTTTTTTTTACGTTTTATAGAAATTATATTAATTTTTTCTTTCGAAACTTGAAAATATCGATATATTTTTTTTTTTACGATACCGGTATCGATGATTTTATTCGATATTATCGAAACCCAAATAACGATACTTTCTCAGTATCACATATCTCAGCTCTCATAGCATTCAAAGCTTATTTAATCAAATTATTTCACTTAGTTTTCAAAATTTTTCTTTAACTATGGTGCGCGGGCAGTGATTTTCAGCGTATCACGTTGATTCACGGCCATACCCGACAGAATTCACATAAATTTTTTAATTGTTATGTTATTATATTTTTAGTGTTAATACAGATTTGTATCTGAATTGTAAGCCATTAAAACCGGGTTTATTCGGTGGCACTCTAAAGACTGTTATTATCATTATTGTTATTAAAAATGGTTATTTTTACAACAGGTTATAACATAAAAGTATTTTTAATATATTTTAGCACGAGCTCTAACATGTTTGGTTAAATATAGCGACGTTGAATTCCGGAGAATATTCCCATTAGAATGTCAAAAAAGGGTTTTTCAGACAATCAACGTTTTTACATAGTCCCTCGCATACCAGATACTGAATACATCAGCCGAAAAATTTCTCGGAATTTCATCCCTTTTTTATAGAATTACGTGTTCCTCTTTAAACTGATTAATCCTGGCAACATTTCAGGGAATAAATTATATTCTTTTATTTTTTATTTTAAAAGTTGTTTTGTGGAATTTTGTGCAGTGAAATAATTTGTGATTTGAACAAAATATGTCTAGCAACAATGTAGGAAAGTTTTTGGTATGTGTAACATATTTTGCAGACACTACGGGTGAACTAAATGTAATTATATGTTTTACCAACAACGCAGACATGGAAAATTATTTCAAGAGTGCTAAATTTTGTGGCAAATTTGAGTTTATGACGACACTTTGACGTGGATAAGTTGTAACTTAGGTAAGTTACATAATACTGCAAAATATTAATGCACTGTCAAGCGAAGGAGGAGAAGAAGGAATGTAAAACATTAACATCTATGTTATACTTAACAGGCGGCAAATCAAATATGTAAGCATATATTGTTCTGCTGTCGATTATTATGTACCTATAGGGTGTTGAATTGACCAGGTCATCATCATCATCCTTTATCAGCCATTGATGTCCACTGCTGAACATAGACCTCCCCTTTGCATCTCCACTCCTCTCTATCCTGTGCCACCTGCAGCCAATTGCCGACTAGTTTCATGATGTCATCCGTCCAACGGGTAGGAGGTCTGCCTAGGTTTCTTGTTCTGCCCCTAGGCCGCCATTCCAGTATTCTCCTTGTCCATCTACCATCATTTACTCTAGCAACATGGCCTGTCCACTGCCACTTCAGACGTTTGAAATTCTACCATCTATATCACAAACTTTTGTTTGCTGTCTGATCCACAAATTTTGTTTTTCGATGTAAAATTGTAACGCTAATCATCGCTCTCTCCGTCGATCTTTAAGCAATTCGTAATTTTTCCTAAGATTTTCGCGTGAGGGTGAGAGTCTCAGCACCATTGGTGAAGACTGCTAAGACACATTTATCAAATACCTTTCTCTTGATGTGCCTCAGATTTCCAAAAGCTTGCCCATCCCAAACCAATTCTTCTGTTTATCTCTATAGTTTGGTTGTCCCGGCCGATAGTAATTTCGTGTCCAAGGTATTTGTAGTGAGAAACCTGATCAATGGGTCTACCCGCGATTGACAAATTACCACCCAGCAAGATATCAAGATCATCAAGACTTTGTCCTAATGAAACCCTAAGCGGGTGAATCTACACTCGGGGTGGATTATAGAAGTCTTCGTATTTCCTATGTTGAGTTATAACATTCCTATTTGGGATAAATGGGAATAAAAGGGATGAATTGTGATATTTTTATTTGAAACAAATTTCGGGAAGTATATTCCTTCCAAAATGAAAACATTTACTAAAAAGATATTTTTAGAAATTCGACCCCTATTAAAAAGATATTATAAGAAATTCGAAGCCGATGAAAATTCAACCCTTCATTGAGAACTAAACCCAAATCCTATGGATGATCCTGGGTGCATGTTTGATATTTTACTTATAAATCTCTATTTTATATTCATATTATTTGTAATTCTTCTCGGTAAAAATGTGTGTACAAAAATTCCACTTTCTAGGTTCAGCCGTTGCCGACCTCGGTCGCGACCTTGCTTTTCGTGCTAAAGCTCCTGGGTTCGAATCCCGGTTAGGCATGGATATTTGTATTCGTCTTTATCACGTCACCCTCATTTAAATAAATAAATACAATGAAAATAAAAAAAAAAGCATCACATCATAAATTAATCACCGCTCCCAACGCGGATTTGCGTGAACGTGGGAGCTGTAGATCTGAAATTCACTTTTCGGAATGAAAGGCCGTACCCAATATAAAATAGCAGTACGGTAGTGAAAACTACGGCTCAGTGAGAATACTGTGGGACGTTTAAGGGCTGCAGAAGAATAAGAAGAAGGTCCTGCTGTTTGGCTACAATTTTTATACATATATGTGGGATTTTCCTATATTCCCGCACTATTAAATCAAGCAGGGCCAAATAGAGAATTCGAGACAAAAGAGAGACAATTGGAGTAACTAAGGACGCTGTTGATTATTGTATTGTTATTGTTTTAATGTTCATATTGAATTGTGTATTCACTTCTTTCAATATATCTTGTAATTATTAACTGATTTACAATATAATAGTGTGTTAAAGACGTGTAGTTTTTCATTTTGAAGACGGAAATCCTACATATATACTATACATACAGACCGACAGTCAGACACACAAACACATGATAGATAACATAGCGGTTTTTTGGTCTTACCTACGAAACCCTAAAATTGAATACCTCTTTATATAGAGAAAATAGAGCTGAATGAAACGCTACGTAAATCCCTGCGATAGTGTGTAGGATAATGTATCGGAATTATTGTGTCCAGGTGTCATGTATATAGGGATGGGAACGATATATCGATATTTCGAAAATATCGATACTTTAGAAAAATATATCGATATTTTTATATCGATATTTAAAATGCGATATATCGCGCAAAATATCGATATTCGCACAAAATATTAGTATTCTTGTATATTTTTTACATATATGCTGTTCACTTTTGTAAAAACAAACTGTAGGCTATTTCAAACGTTTAGGCGGCACTAGAATTTGAAATCTAGTAATTTTTATTTATTAATTCGGAATTTTGGTCATTTTGTTTAAGCTTTGTAAATCATGCTCATATTTAAATTCTAGATTAAATTGATTGTCATTATAAAATGTCCTTTTCAATGCATTTTAATTTTTTTTTCATTCTTAATAAAAATTTCCCATTTATGTTTTTGTCTTCAAAATATGGAAAAATGTATTAAAATATTTGACATATGTCATTCGTTTCCGTGGTTTCACTATTGGAATTTTAAATTTTCACATACCAAAACTGAAACATGAAATAATCCAAGCAAGGTCCGTTTTCGTGACAAACTAAAATAACGAAATTTCCATTTAGTTCCGCCTAATCGCTTGGAATAGCATGTAAGACGAATTTTTGATTTTATAATTTGCACCTTTAAAATTATATATCATGTTGGTATTAAAAAATTATAAAAAATATCACTTTCTTAATAATGATCATAACCAATAAATCTAAAGTCGGTTTTACTGCGTAAGGAATATTTTTGATTGACATTTAAAGTCCATAATACACTATAAAAGTAACCAAAAAGATCTGGTTTGTCCTTACAAAAGTGGACAGCACATATATATTTAATTAATTAGGATTAAGAGCAGTTAACTAGGAAAATATTAGAAAGTTGGTTGGTAACTGGGTGAGTACCAACTGTAAAGTGATTGTCTGTCAAGTGACGACTTTTTTTCCCGCCAAGCCAACAAAAAAAACTGTTATTTATATATCTTACATGTTACGTGTTTATTATTTCGATATATCGAAAATATCGATATTTTTACTTCGATATATATCGAATATCGATATCACACTTATATCGATATTCAAATCGCGCAGATATCGATATTCAAAAATAAATTCCCATCCCTACATGTATACCAACAATCGCTAGATTTTCTGTTGGCCGATTTCTTCATTTCAGTGAGTTTTTTACGTTAGATTCCTAAATCCTCTTCTTCATTCTGTACTTTTTCATTATCCTCACGTGTCTTTACCAATATAATCATCTGTCTCTTATATTTTTTCCTTTTCAAATTTTGTTATCTGTTCTTTTCAGAATGTAGATTCATTGTTAAGTTTTCGTTTCTAAAATTTCAATTTAACAACCAATTCGAAGTACAGTAGAATTTGTAGGATCTATCTACAGTGGAATTTCAACCCCGGAAAACTCCAAGCCCGGATCCAATCTCCTAACCTGACGTACAAAGCTCAACTACGCAAATAATTCTATATAAACGTGAATAGATATTCTATATTTTCTAAAATAAACATGATGATATTTTTACTCTCCACAAGGTTATGGCAACATGAAAATATGAAGGTAGTTTTGTTATTGTTCAATTTTAAAACATCAGTTTACCAATATTGAAAGAAAGTACTCAAACTGTTTCATTGGCAAATTCACAAATAAAATATTGAAGGTATTTCTATAATACAGGATGGTTAAAGTTATACGAGGGCTACCTTTTAAGTTTTTACAAAATCTAAAAAAAATTGATGTGAAGTGTGAATTTTCACACATTTCTGGGTTTTGCAGGTATTTAGTAACTGAATAATGATTATTTGGGATGCCAAAACAAATTTTGTCAAAATATTTTTTTATGAATTTTAATTCGAATGCCTATTACCATTATTTAAGTTCCTAAAGATGTGCAGTATATTTTTATATAGCAAGGTTCATTAAGATTTTGAAAATTGCGCCTATGGCTTCCATTGGTTGCTTAAATCATAAGCCCCGCCCTCTGATTTCGTTAAACTTAGAATTAAATTTTAATTTCAGCACTTCCCACTGGTTATTTAAATTTAGGCTTTTAAAAATTAAATGCAACATTTACCAAAATATAACTAGAATTTTGACAAAATAATTTAAACAAAATTAAAATGCAAAAAAAAAATAGAAACAATAAATTTAAAAGGATTCGAACTCTTGTTTGCAAATTACAAAGCGCATGACAAAACCAACTACGCTATTAAAACTACTGATCTAGCGTGTTACATAGCAAATTAAATATTTATATTTAAATAATAAATATTTAATTTGCTATGTTTACATATTTTAGTTAAAAACACAAAAAATGTGTTATTTTCCGAAAACATAATCTGATCAAAAATTCCAGTTGTACTATTCCGGTTCACACCAATGTACATTACTTTTTTTTCATATTTTTAGTTTAAACCATGTGGGCTACAGGGTGTGGGACAAAAAATTTTTTGCACAATTTTGTCAAAAATCGCGTCAAAATAATTTATTTTGCAAAAATAAAATTTTGTTATCTGTTAATCTACGTACTAAGGGCTTTCATTTGATATGCTACTCAGAATTTAAAAAAAATATATTTTTTTTATGAGCACGTATTTGTTTGTATTTTTAGGAGGATATGTTTTTTAAATGTTTTAGTATTTTTCCTATGTGCCGGTCAAAGAGTTGTATAAACATGCCAAATTTCAACTCTCTAGGTTTAGCCGTTTGGCTACAATTTTTACCGAACAGACAGACAGACAGACGAGAAAATGACGCTATAAGGGTTTTGTGGTCATACCTACAAAACCCTAAAAAGAATTTTTTTTTGGAACAAACTGTCTTATTGCTTTTCAAAATATTCGCCTTTAAAATTTATACACTTTTGCATGCGTTCAAACCAATTCTCGAAACATTTTTTTCACTTTGAAGCTGGTATCTCAAAAACATGATTTTCGAAGGCTTTAACAGATTTTTGAGGTGATGAAAATCGCTGTCGCATTTTATGTTTGACATTGGAGAACAAAAGAAAGTCGTTAGGGCATAAATCATGTGAATACGGGCAATGAGACATTAATTCGATGTTTTTCTCCTTCAAATAGTCTATTGTTTGACGTGCTGTGTGGGAGCTTGTATTGCCATGATGAAGAATGATGCGACGTTTTTGGGTGTTTTTCTTGATTTTGTCGATGACTTCTGGCAAACCAATTGTTGTAGACCATTCAGCATTAACTGTTCTCCGATCCTCTAAAGGAATGGTTGCGACACATCTACTATAACCGATGAAACAAGCGATCATTTTCTTGGAAGTGCTTCGTGAACGAACAACTTTTGTGGGTTTCGGTTCAACTTGGAAGATCCAAACAGTGAATTGTTGCTTAGTTTCTGGTTCATATAAATAAATCCAAGCTTTGTCACCTGTAACGATGTTGTATACGGATTTTGTAGTGCCTAGATTGATATTTTTTTGAATCACAACCCATTTTTGTTGACCTTCACGAAATTCATCACTGACGGACACACAACCACGACGAAATTCTGCAAACCAATTGTAAACAGTCTTTTCTGATGATGCTTCAGTACCAAAAGTTGAACGAAGCGTATCTATGCATTGTTCTTGAGTTAGGTCTTTACTAAAATCGTAAAATATCGTCCAAAGAAAATCTTCACGAGTAATACTCATTATTCACAAACTTGTTTTTTAACGCTCACTGTCAACAAACTACTCGGTCAATTTATAAGCAGCCACTGATTTCACAATAACAAATGTCAAATTTTACGAATATAGTAATGACACATTTCAATATTGCCATCTAGTGGTCGTTTGTAAAAACATGAAAGATAACCTTTGTACAACCGAACACTTCTCGCAGTGATTATTCTGCGTTAACAATTAAAATTGTTTTACGCTGTTATATTTTGTATAAGTCAGAGCGGCGCGTTCACTGTGGACTCTGAGTTAAAGGAAAAATTAAATAATTATATACGAATATTTAACTTATTATTTATTATTACCGAGTAGCTAGCGCATATGAGCTTAAATATTTAAACTAACTACTTGAAATCAAACAAATCTAAAAATACTGACACACTCAATCAAAAACCGGACACCTAGATTATTCGAAAATGTACACAATTTATGTACACTTTAAAACACAGTGGAATAATAGCTGAACACTTTTCTCTTTAGTAGAATTTCTATTTATCGCATTTTGATCCATAGATTGATTATAATTAAAAAAAAAAAAAATTATAAATTGGTAAATATCGCTTTTAAAACGTGATAAAGATTAATTTTTCTACAACTTCATGTCAATTTTGGTACCGAGTATTTCCTCACTGGATCCTCTTAAGTCGCCGCGGCATTGATTTCTTGCGGAACAGAATTCAATTATTCTATTACAGCAATATAATACTCTTAAATAGTAGCTAATACGACACTTTAGCACCCATGGGATAACATCCATGGGTGCTGGACAGGAATTCGTCTGTCTGAACTGTACAGACCAAATCGGCTTCCCAGTTTTGTACAGTTAATTGGAGATGCCAATACGAAAACCCGAACCTCGCCGATATCTCGCGTTCTAAGGGTCGTACCGCGGTCTATCACCATTAGATTCACCGAGAGATTATCTATCGATCGCGACCCGTAAAACAGCCAAAAACTCATATTTAGAATCTTTTTTATTAATAAAAATCATTTTTGCATAACTGGGCGTGGCCTAGTTACCCATTCCACAAAATTCCATTCCCTCACTCCAAAATCAAGGGTATATAAGAAACGCTCTTCAAACGCCAAATCACTGTTCCTACAGTCGCCATGAAGAAGTCACCAGTCATCAATCATCGCTCCACTCTCGCTATAGGGCAAGACACCAAGAAAAAATAATTTATACACTCACAATGCTTCGTCTCGCTATTTGGCAAGAACCATCGCTTCGCCTCGCTATTTGGCAAGGAATTCTCACCCACCTCGCTATACGGCAAGGTCCGGCATCATCGACGCTTCCCCTCGCTATTTGGCAAGGGACCCTAGCCCATCTCGCTATACGGCAAGATGCGCCATCGCCTCCAACATTACTTCAATTAAACAGCGCTACGGCCTCGTTACGACGATACGCCTTCCACGGCATTACCGCCACACATTGCCGTCCTCTGACACTACAAGAATTACCACATCGCTTCTATCAACCATGCGTGAGCGCTAAACTTAGCCACACGTACCACGTTCATAACGGACCACCAATTTTGCTTCGGCTCCATCACCAACCACCCACGCATCACCACTTACCTTGGCGCTGCCACCATTAACCATTCTGGTGCTGCCACCAGTAATCTATCTTCGATACAACGTCCACGACGGACACCACGATAACGCTCGCCGTCCTTTCTCAAACTCCTATTCATACTCCTTACCTAACTGTATATCTCTGTATTGTTATTCACTTTGTTTCTATATTTTACAATGTTAACTCATTTCTTGTTAAATAAATATATAACTTCACACTTTGCTTTTCATTTGTAACAATCCTTGGGGTAACACAATCTTTTCAGACACTAGGGCGACGAGGCTCTTCGAGTCGCGACGGTATACACGGAACCCAGCACCTGAGCTAGCCTGGGTACATTTTTCAGGGTAGTCACCTGGGGAGACGTCACCTGCGGTACTAACTCCTGCGACACCTTACACGTTATTGCCTTGTAAGCTGAGGCACTTAGTCGATCTCCTTGCTTCCATACATCTCTCTCGAAGCCGTTCTAATAGTCTCGCAACGTACAGAAAAGCTTCGGACACCTAAGAGGCAATTCCGAATTTCCACGCCTGTCAGGAACCTATTCCAAATGACCTAGGCAGTTATAAATTGGTCATCTAGATTATAACGTATATTACGATCAGTCTCCAGCGTTATATAGTTGGTGCATGTCAGCGTCCCGATCAACGTTCTGGTAGGTAGCTAAAATCTAAATTGGAATAATATTTATCTCGTAACGGTTGTGAAGTGACCATCCAACGGTTATCAGCTGTTCAGGACAAGGTAGAAGGCCGCCAGCCCAGTCTAGAGGTAGATATGGCTATGCAGGCTGGTTCTGTAAACTACCCACTTAGGTGTGGCCTGCATTTCTATAAAATCGCCAATTACCTCGCTTCTACTTGCCCTAAATTCTGGAAGAAATATTTCCAAAAGGATTAGGATAGAATTCTCGTAAAAGAAACACAATTTCTTATTATTATTTTTGTTTTTTAAACAGATGTAAGTATTCAATTTCACTGTCTTACATGCTAACTGCTTGTATTTATTGTAGGGAGATCTTCCAACAATCTGAAATAATAGGACATTGGAAAATGTCAAAAGACAAACATAATCCAACTTCTATCTGATAATCCATAAATATTATTTCCAAACGTAATAAATTATTTATGTCCATTATGATGGAGCTACTGTCCTAAAGTAGATTACAAAGGCTTCCTACTAAATTGGTTTCATGTACGATTAATTTAAAGTATTATTTTTGTTAATTAGTTGTTGTTACTTAAGGTGAGTTTAGGTCGTAAGATTTTTTCTGTATATTCGAGTCAGCGATTTTAATACGTAACAAGATTGCTAGAGACCTTTCTATGGCAAGTTTCCGGTCTTCATTCGTATTTATACAGTTTCTCTGTGGAGGACAATATTGTCAAGTATTGAAACAGACTATAGTTTGGAGTTTCCATTTTGATTTAAATTTAACCTATTTTATATTGCTGTCAATCAATGGTAGTTATGGAAATTTAAACTCAAAAAATTCATTGTATCAAATATATCATCATTGATTGATGATGTATTTATTCAAAATTATTCTATTTTAAATCCGATATACATAGGTGTCCGTATATTATTTTGTTTTTTGATGTTTTTATAATAAGCCGTAAAACTTGCTAGTTTGACAGTTAACAAATACTTTGAAATCTCAATATTTCTGGGTCACTCGTTGTGTGCGAAGTGATGTTTCGACTGCGATATGGTCTACTTCGTTTCTATGGTCTTTATCTTATATTCAGATGGTACCTAAAGGTGCCTACAGACGGCGTGGCAAGTCACGGCCAATGTTTATACTTGTCTAGCTCCGCGGATCGTGTGTAGGGGCAACAAGTCACAAGTCACAGCCAACGTAGTCTGGGCTTTCCGCTGGCCGGTGTTCGCTTCCGAGGCGGTATTCTTATCACAAATCAAAGGAGTTTGACCAACGTCGGTGCAGACTTCTACATGCATGTTAGCACCATAAACACGACGCCCACACACTTGTCATCACTTGCCATCAGTCGAGAGTGTTGTGCTCAAAAGGAAGGTTATAACCATTTTTGCGTAATTATGAAGTCTACTTAAAGTAACAAGTAATTTTTTGTACTTTTAATCTAATTTAAATAACAAAAGCAAGATCGAAGCTGCGACCATAACCTCACTTTCACTGTCAGACGCCATTTTACAAGCGCTGGCCCATGTTCGCTATTTTTGTACTTGCCCAGCACGGACGCTTCGTCTGTACGGTACACAAGTACAAGTATCCGACAGCGCTACATGTTACGGCCAATGTCCGAACTAGAAACTGGCGAACGCTGGCACACCGTCTGTAGGCACCTTAAAGCCTGGAACAGAATGCACAGCGCGCTACGCCGTCAGCGCGCCGTCATTTGCGACAGCGTTGCGTTATCGCCGTTGAGATTTTCGCCTGCACACAATGCAATAATTTTTAACGCCGTCAAGTGTCACTTGACAACCTATATCTGTGTTAATACGTGCGCTTTCTTTTATTAAAAGTATAATGGATGATGAAGACTTGTGTGTGATGTTATTTATGTTGTATGCAAGTTATTTATACATACAAACACTTTACCATTCAGTAAAAACTGAGGTTAGGTGTTCTGCGTCAACGTTCTACGGCGTCAAAAGTTGGAAGTTGACGAACATTCAGTATCAACGGCGTTCGAACGCCGTAGGACGTTGTCCATTCTGTACACTTGCATAAGACAGCTTGGTTTTAACTTTCTTCTGACAGGTAGCGGCGTACGAACGCCGTCAACACGCCGTAGAACTCGTTGCATTCTGTTTCCCACTTTAGATGTAGACTCACGTTGCTCTGCTAACCGTTGCGATATAAAATCACATTCAGAGCTATAAATTAATGCAGGGTGTGTAGAGAAGCTATAAATGGTCACTAACCATTTTGTCATATGGTAACTTATCGATCACAGCTATTATTTTTTTAATTTATTGCTCTATTGCAGCTATTATTTAAATTTAGTGCACTGTATGTTGTACGTTGTTCTTATAATTAGTGCGCTGTTTACTATAGACAAAAGTTTGCAATCTTCATTCTTATTATACTGTTTAAAAGATACGTATAGATATAAACACACATTCGGGTCTATTCTGAATCTTTTGTGGTTAAAAGGGTTTGGTTAAAAATGATGTTTAAAAAGTAACATTTTAACTAGACGTTAAAATTTTATAACCCAAGCGCTAAGTTCATCTATTTAACCTTATGTTTAAAATTATGTTTTGAAATTATCTACAAGGGGGCGTATTTTGCTAGTGTTAGTGCGGATTTAATGTAAACAAGTGTTATGGTTAAATCGTGAATGAACAAAGTTTAGATATAATAAATCCATATTGCGAAAATGTACAATATTTATATATATATAAATAAATATGGGTGCAGAAAGTAAATAATATAATATTACCATAACATGCAAATTTATCAATATTTTTTCTTTCTTTTCTATCTTCTATATTAAGATAATTTT
Organism: Liopterus haemorrhoidalis; assembly: GCA_963971575.1. Taxonomy (NCBI): domain Eukaryota; kingdom Metazoa; phylum Arthropoda; class Insecta; order Coleoptera; family Dytiscidae; genus Liopterus; species Liopterus haemorrhoidalis. The sequence continues at coordinate 38,770,125 of OZ020617.1, forward strand.
ATTTTTCGGTTATATTTACCTTATTTTTATTTTTAAACAAACAGAGAAATCAAAATTTCATGTAACTATCACAACTTTTTGAAAGTTTTAAATATTTACTTACAATAATATCGGTAAATCTTTTGGTTCTCGGATTTTCAAAAAAAAAAAAATTTGTAATACGAGATATTCCGTAGAGTTTTAGACAAATGAAAATATTTTAAAATGTTTCTTCACGTAAATTAAAAGGATCACGCAGTTGCCTTTGTTTAATTCGAACTGATCTCCTAAAATGCATTTGTATATATTTTTTATTCACCTATATTAATTTAACTTATTAACTTCCCTTCACTTATTAACTTCTTTTTGTTCATTTTTTTTAGTAATAATTGTTTTAAAATAAACAGACTTGCCATGATTAATTCTAAAAATGGATTTTTTTTTTGGATATTTGACGTTTAGAGGTTAGAATTACAGATGGTTAAAAAGTTAACCAAGTTAATGTATTTGGCTGGAGTTAAAATTTCAAATATAACCTAAACCGAGGTTAAAATTTTAACGCCATAGAGTTACAGAATAACAAAATATTGTAAAGCGTGGTTAAAATTTTTTAACTTCGACCTTGAGGTTAATGTTTAACTTTTTAAGATACAGAATTGACCCGATTAGCTATTTCACTTTACATAACCTAACAATATGCTGTCCAACAAATTTCGGAAATCGTGAAACGAAAAAGATTTGCTGTAATTACGGTTACAATTAGAATATAGTAAGAAAAGAAGATCTCGCCTTTGCGATGGTGGATTCGTAAAAGTCATATAAATGCATTCACGCACACGTACGTTTAGCGGTAGTCACTTTAAGTCTGTTATAATCATATTCATACATTCACACACCTTACAGGTTACTGGTGCGAACTGTTGGACGCGAAATCCTTAGGATGTGGGTTCGATTCTTAGTAAAGGCTTGAATTATTGATAGTCTATACACTTCATATTAATCGTTAGGTGCGTGTATGAGATTTTACTAATAAATACTTATTTCTATTTATACTTCATATTATTCAACATCTCTTTTTTTCAATTTTCTTGTGATAAATTGTAAAACTTTTTATCTCAGATAGGTATTTTTAAGTAAAATAATAATTAATAAGTAAATTACCCGCTAGATAAGAGTCTGCAAAGTTAAATAACTTTACATATCTCACATTTAATATCTTGAATGATTTAGAAGTTTAAACATAGAACTTTCAGGGTTGACACTATCGATAAAGCTTAAGATAATTTATTTAGTACATAAATAATTAACAACCATTTCCCGATATATAGTTTTTTAATTGGTATGGTTCAATATTTAACAGAAATAACCAAGTGAGAAAAACAAACAGCGGCACTACAATATTTTTTTTTTTTTTTAATTTTTATTTAAATCTAACACCTTATTTAGGTATTAGCACTTTATAAGTCTATTGCGTACAATTCATATTGTTAGAATTATAATATAACAGTATCAGATTATACAAAAGTAACAAATATAATATACATACATATAACATGTTAGTACAGTTACATTTTATTTATTAATTCAGTGTCCAAAAGAAATGAAAATATTTTTTGGGGATTGACGTCATTCAATATTCCTCTTGAGTTGTGTTGGTAGTTAATGTTTGTTCCGTTCTAGTTGGTATTTTGGACAATTAATTAGGATGTGCTCTACAATTAATACTGTATTGCATTCTTCGCAGGTTCTTTTAAATAGGAAGTCGTGTGTTATTCTGGTGGGGCAATCTTCAGTCTTGTTAATACTTTTTGGCCTCTTCTTCTTCCAGTTAAGGCTGTCATTCTGTAATTGTATCCTGGATTGTTCTGAACTTATCTGATGCTATCTGCTTCCATCACAGTGTCCATTTTCCTCTTACTGCGGATTTTATCTGGGCTTTGAGGTCGTATGCCTGGATTGGTACTTTGGTTACTGCGAGGATAATAGCGTCTTTGGCAGCAGCAGACTGATGCTGCTGTTGATTCCCAGATATACCGGTATGTGATGGGATCCAAATAAAAATAATTTCCAGGTTATTTTGGGAGAGTCGGAACAAGAGATCTTGCATAAATTGCACAAGGCTTTGGAAATATTGACTGAAGAAAACCGAGAGAGTCGGAGCATATTATGTACCTGGTATTATTTATATTTAGCGCATTTATATATTTTAAACTAAAGCATATGCTAGTCATTTCTGCGGTATATATGCTAACTCGTCTGGAAGATGGTGTTTATGCGTTTCGTTTTCCATAATTATAGCTGATTCTACTTTATCGTCGATCTTGGATGCATCAGTATATATAAAATGGCTCTTCTCGTATTTTTGTTTGATGACGTGGAATTTATTTTTAATGATATTTTGATATTTTTCGTCATGCACTACAATGTTATATTTGAACACTTGAGTTGCATTCACAGCTTCCAATTTAATATACTGTGCATAGCGAGTTGTAGATAAATTTAATAGAATGTTCTTAACATTTAATAACAGCGTTCATAGCTATGAAAATTAATGCGTAACGAATGTTGTGACATCTGTGTTTTGCAAACCAACTACAATGGAATAAATGCATTTATGTGACTTTTTACCTACCCGCCATCAGCGAGATCGTGATTTCTTACTAAATTTTAATAACAAAATCATAACTGCAACTACAGCAATTCTTTTTCGTTTCATGATTTCTGATATTTGTTGAAATTTATGCAGTATTTTTTATGTAATGTAAAGTGAGATATGGGCCAGTCGGCGAATCAGTGCAGTTACGTCACTGGAAACGTCACATGTTTTTGTGACGTCATATTTAGTACGTGTACATAGCATCCATTTAACGAATGTAATATTCGTACGCTGTCACTTGTATCGCAATGAAATCAAAATATAAGAATAAGAACAGAATAGAAATACATAAACTATTCAAATAGGCCAAGTAGTCCTAAAAAAGGCTGATGTGATCCAAAAATATTATCAAAGAAAAGAAAATAGAAATACGTTGAATTTAACCTAAAACGCTACTACTACATATAATATCAAATGAAAATATATAAGATATCTACAAGAAAATATACAACTAAACACAAAACTGCTAAATAAACAACAAACTAAATAAAAAAGGTTTTTGTATATTACTATAAGTTAGATATGTGATCACAAGTATCAAAACACATCAGAGCGTATTATAAAATATCAAATGTAAACATCGTTGTATTTAGCGATACCAAAACCAATGTCCCTATATTAAATAAACACTCTTCAAATTTGTAAATTTTTAAAATGACTATCAAACACTAACTAAATATGACTTCAAAAGGTATGTTTTAGTAAAATAAAAGAGTGAAGAGCAATATTAGTCTATAATTCATATGCAAAAAAAAACTCGATTTAGTTATTTTGTCGCCACTAAGTTTGTCATTGAAGTTATGACGCAAAATGATCAACTGCGTTGATTAAACTACGTTGAAAAACAGACATATAAACGTGTGTTTATATGTCTGTCTCAAAAACAGCGCACTAACTACAAAGTTTGGAAAACTATCTACAATCGGCAACGTATAGTGCATTATATTTGTGAATTGTGAACGGTCGGTTGCGTTCATATGACAAACTTGGTAGTGACCATCAACAGTGCACAAGTAATAGCGTATAGTAGACTAATTTTAGAGCTGTAAATGCAGCTTAATAGACAAAACAAAATAAAATAGCTATTAAAAAAAATATTTTGATAAATATTTTTTCATTTCACTGGTCATTTAATATGCCATTATTTATTACATGTTCTGAAATCCCACTGTTTAAACACCACTGGATATCTATACAAACAAAACTGATTCTTGGACGTAACGACCATAAAGGATCTTTTTCATGTATATCTTGACTTCAAAGCATTTATTACTTCAAAAAAGATTTATTGCCTTCAATATACAAATAGTATTTTCAATAAATTCTTGAAACTAAAAACATTGATATTAAATTTATTGTAGTTATCATGCATATTCGTGTAAACATGATGCATGGATTTTAATGTAAATATTATCAATATTTACCATTAAATATTTGTTCAAAGAAAACAATTTAATTAAATATTGTATTAATGTAATTTGAACATATGTATATGAGTCATGTTTGACCTAGTTTGGAAGATACAGATTGGGTCCGAAAAAGGTTTGGGTATAGACATAAAGAACTAAAGAGATATGGAAGTCTGTGATGGTTATGTCTCTTCTTTTTCATGTTCCGTGTTTATCTCAGAGGCTAACGATCAACCGGACTATTTTTTTTTTGCAGAATAATTTTATACAATAGTTTTTTTTTTACTAACATATATTTTATTTAACAAGCATGTAATATACGCTATATTACACGTGGACAGACTTCCAACCGAGCCGCAGACCCTACTTTATCCACGACCAATAGACAAAAAAAAAATTAACACAATTATTTTAACAAACATTTTATTTTAACAAATAGTTTATATTACATAACAAATTAATTAATTAATTTAACTTATTTTTTATTTATTTTTTTGCTTAATTTTAGTTTAATTTGCTGCACATTTAGCCACTATTTTAGTACTTTTTAGTAAGTAATGTTAGTTTATTTTTTAAACAATTGCATTTATTTAAAGTGTTCATAAGCGCATAGGTACCGTCCGCACTACTTTTCAGATGAATGCACACTTTATAGTGAACAATAATATCTGACAACGAGATGGCATAATTATTTCTTCACTAGTGAAGGAATGAAATACACGCAAACTGCGTAAGAAGATAAGTGCTTTACAATATTTTTCCAAACTTGTGTTAGAATATTAACTTTCTGTAGTTAAAATTGATTTTAGAATTGGTAAATTCTATAGCGGCCGTGGAGAAAATATATTTATTTATTGTTTTATTTATTCTAATTTATAAATTATATTTTAGTTACAAAGATGGGCTGTGTGAGACCCAAATACCCATCGTTGCTGGGCGCCAATAAATTTTACTATCTCACTAACTTAATAAAATAATAGGAGCAGCTTTATGTATTTACAGTTGGAAATATAATGGATTTATTATTTAATGGTCGTAGATAAAAGATTTTGTTAATCATATTGTCACAAAATCACTAAACATTGTAAGTCAAGTTTGTGACAACTATATATTGTTACATAGAGGTGTTTGGTTAAAAAACTATTTCTAAGGAGATATAATTTAATTATTTGCTGCATTTTTGTAACTAGGTAATGGTTGTCATGACGATTGAATAGCACACCTAGGTTAAATGTAGGGTGGCCAGATTTCAGTGAAGAGTAACCGGGACACAGGAAAAAAAAGAAGGTCCTCACCTTCCAGATCCAAGTGAAGAGCAAAAAAATTGATGTGAAGTGTGAATTTTCACACATTTCAGGGTTTTGCAGGTATTTAATAACTGAATGATGATTATTTGGGAGGTCAAAACAAATTTTATGTCAAAACATTTTTTTATGAATTTTAATTCGAATGCCTAATACCATTATTTAAGTTTCTAAATATGTGCAGTATTTTTTTTACATAGCAAGGTTCATTAAGATTTTGAAAATTGCGCCTATGGCTTCTATTGGTTGCTTAAATCATTAGCCCCGCCCTCTGATTTCGTATACATCAAACAGAATTAAATTACAATTTCAACACTTCCCACTGGTTATTAAATTTACGCTTTTAAAAATTAAATGCAACATTTACCAAAAAATAACTAGAATTTTGACAAAATAATTTAAACAAAAGAAAACTGCAAAAAAAAGCAAAAAAAAAATAATATTGACAGGATTCGAACTCTAATTTGCAACTAAACGCACATAGCTATGAGTGCTGACATATCAACTTGGTTACATAGCGAATTAAATATTTAACATATTTTGGTTAAAAACACAAAAAATGCATTATTTTCCGAAAACATAATCTGATCAAAAATTCCTGTTGTACTATTACGGTTCACACCTATATACATTACTTAGAATTTTTTCAGATTTTTAGTTTAAACCATCTGGGCTACAGGGTGTGAGACAAAAATTTTTTTGCACAATTTTGACAAAAATCGCATCAAAATAATTTATTTTGCAAAAATAAAATTTTGATCGTTAATTCACGTACTAAGGGCTTTCATTTGATACCAAACTCAGAATTTAAAAAAAATATAATAAATTTTTTTTCGTTGCGCACATATTTGTTTATATTTTTAGGGGGATATGTTTTTTAGATGTTTTAGTATTTTTCCTATGTGCGGGTCAAAAAGTTGTACAAGCATGCCAAATTTCAACTCTCTAGGTTTAGCCGTTTGGCAGCCAGACAGACCGACAGACAGACAGACAGACAGACAGACAGACAGACAGCCAGACAGACAGACAGACAGACGACAAAATGACGGTATAAAGGTTTTTTGGTCATACCTACAAAACCCTAAAAAAGGTCCTCACCTCCCAAAACCAAGTGAAGAGCAAAAAAAAGATACAGAATTATGTAAAAACCGGGACAATCGACCGTCCCGAAAACATTTTTCGGGACACCGGGACAATTGACCTAAAACCGAGACGGATGGTCACCCTAGTTAAATGGAAGTATAAGTAATGGATGTCGTACGGAAACCGATCAGAGGAACCTAGCCAATTTATTTACGACGTTCTAACCACATAAACATTGTTAATGTATTATAAAGCAACTTCTCAAACGATATATATATATACATATATACATATATATATATATATATATATATATATATATATATATATATATATATATATATATATATATATATATATATATATGTATATATATATATACATAGAATCACGTTAACGATCACGAGTCCGACTCTATATAGAAGTACTTCCTGGTAGACCAAGGAGCAGTTCCCATGTGAGCCGAAGGATAATTCACCAGGCTCTTCCACACAGGAATAGCTCTCCCACCAAACCTCCCACGTGATAACATTATTGTTTTTTTGTTCCCTTAAGGCCCTTTTTAGGCTTTTATAGGTATGACCACAAAAACCCTTTATAATGTCACTCATGTGTCTGTCTGTACGGTAGAAATTTTAGCCAGACTCATATAACTCTTTGACCCACATATAGAAAAAATACTTAGAGCTTAAAAAAATACATCTCAAGATAAATATAAAAAATTATGTATTTAATAAAAAAAATTTGTATTTTTTTAAAATTTTGTGTGGCATATCAAATGAAACCTCTTACTGCGTGGATCAACACACAAATTTGTATATTTGAATTTTTTTTTTCTGTATTTCGCTAAAAATGTGTTAAAAAAAATTGCCCCCCACCCTATTTTGAAAGGAACTTTCTATCTCCCAGAGAGGTTGATTTAAAAAAATCTACATAATTAACATTTATGAGAACTGGAATAGTTCAACAGGATTTTTCGATCAGATAGGTTTTTCGAAAAATGTCGATTTTTTGTGTCGTTAATATATATATATATATATATATATATATATATATATATATATATATATATATATATATATATATATATATATATATATATATATATATTGTGTGACATCAAAAGAAAGCCCTTAAGACGTATATTGAGGAACGATAGGTAGTTTTTCGAAATTCTTTTCTTTTAACACGATTTTAGTCAAAAAGTGCTAAAAGTTCGGAAAGGTACGAGAGGGAGTTTTGATCAAATTATGTTTTTGAAAAATATTGCAGTTTTTGTTTATTTGTTGCCATATATTGACACGTGGCTGGTTTGACTGAAAGCAAATTCCTGATTTAACAATATATTATTTATTATAACATCATTTCAAATACAGTATAATATGAATATTACATGGAACTACCCTTGAGATCTGTAGGAAATCTTCGTGTTATCCTGTGCTAGCCAGAGAATATTGAAGTAGTGAATGCCTTGAGGCCTTGTGCCGGTATACTCTGACTGGCTTCCTTTCCGATGTTCTGTATTTATACTTCCGTAGTAGCCTAGATCCATATTGAATTATTTTGACAAGCATTACCCACTTTTAAAATGCCTTCTGTTTTTGACAACTAGCTATTAATCAAAGAACTGTTTATTACAATATCGCTGATGTTACAATACCTGACTTAAGCCAGGCATTGGTAACATCCCTACATTATTTTTCATACGATAATGAGTTGAGGTATTTCATTGCACATAATATGTCCAGGATATCTTTCCCGCAATTAATTAGGTACATAAATTCTATTTCAGTACCCATTCTTCTGAGAAGTTTATCATTGATACCTGTATCTGCAGAGGATATGGGTATGTCTGGTATAATTTGAGTAACAAGACAATTAACTGGATAAGCTGTAAGACTTGTGTCATTGACAGTAGAGTTAGAAATTTAGCGGGGGGTACAACTAAAAAATAAAAGGGAAAGCAACTAAATTAAAGACATAAGAAACTTATTTTATTACATTACTAAATTTAATAAATCTAAATATACTGCGGGTTTTACGCGATTGGCTAGCAAACATGAACCGGGAGGACTTTTTATGAAATTGAGAGCATCACAAATATCGTTTGCTTTGTGAAATATATATTTTGAACATATTAAGCCAATTTATAAAACTTAATTTAAATATGACCCCAAGAGTTCATATTTTAGGCATCTAACAAATCGAAATTGAAAATAAATTAAATGCTGCAGGATATTTTAAAGCGTGTGTCCTGTTTCAAACAAGCAGATATCGCTTCAATCGATCCATCTTGAATTTGAATTGGAATTTACTGAATATATACGAGTAATTTGTAAAAAATATTTTAAAAGAATCCATAAGAAAGGGAAAACAACGAAACCATTGGTATAGATATACTAAAGAAAAGAAAGAAATCATAGGTCACAACTCTTCTAGCTAGAAGAAATCGATAGACGAAGAAGATCTAACAGATCAAATTGGAAGCAACATACGAATGATGCTTAAAGAGAACTCGACTGACAGTGCCCAAGAAGAGAGAAGACAGATTAATTTAATAATAGCAGCTCTCACATTAACAGTATCATAAACAGACTTTGGATAGCAGGACTAAACCGTCAGGCTTAATAACCGACGGACTAAAGCTGCAGTCACAGCTCTTAAATTAGTCAACTATACGCTACTTGAGGGGTCTATTTACAAAAGCCACCTTCTCACAATTTTAAGAAAAATTAGTTGTTAGTACCATCTTGTAGAGAATTTTAAAAGCTACATGATAGCGTCCAAAAAATCTTACAAAATACACATTATCTTATTGTAATTCCATCACAAAAACTAAATCTATTTATAAAACTTGCATTCTCCATTCGCTGTTCAGCGACAAAATCATCATTCTCCAGTTGGCCAATGGGGTGCGCATATTGTGTCACGTGATAGGCCGCCTATACGCACATGTCATTGAAATTATTTTTACGGTAACAGGCCATAGTTATATTCCACCAGATCTGGTTATTGGTCTAAGTGAAAAAGAGATTAGAAAGAAGGAGAAAATACTTCTTCCTGAAGAATACGAAGACATTTATTCTCATTATGCTACAATTAAAAAGTTGGGCAAAGATTTAGATAATTATGACTGGAAAGCAGCTAAAAACTTAATAATTAAATTACCAGGTAGTTGGAATTTTAAATTAAAACAATTCAAAAGAATTATATTAACCCGAACAAGGAATAATATACTTGTACAAAGGGAGCTTTTTTATAAAAGTTGTACTGGAGTAGCAAAAAGTATCTGCAAAAGAGGCAAATTTGTATCACAAATAAGGCCAGATGTTATATTAGCATTGCTTAAAACCGGGGAAAAAAGAACTTAATTCTCTTTTGACGAAACATTACGGTAGCGATTGGAGAGAAAATCAAAATTTGGAATTAGGATTTTATAAGTATATTCTCGATTGTGAAAATATATCGCAATATGAAAATGAAGAATTATGTGAGCTTCAGGAAAGTACACAGGATTTGCGAGTATAAATAATATTAGAGAGATATTGCAAAGTGAAAAAAAGCTGACTTTATTAAAAGAAACCTCTAATAAAGTATCCTGTATTTTTCATGATGTTTTAAAGAGTGTTATTGCAACGGTGCTCTTGCTTCATACTTTATTTTGACAAATATGCCAAATTGATAGATCGAAATCGTAATGAATATAGAAGTTAACTGCAACTCTTATATGAGTTAACTGCAACAGACTATTTTTTTTCCCATACGGCATACTCGCATACGGCACTACCATTCGCAAAAGGGTTTCGTGACACAATTTCTCGGAGAAGAATAACATCGTCCTCGTATTTAAATCGTAAACGTTTTTATCTTTAGCTTGCATCATTACTCACAAGAAAAGTCACCAAGTTTTTGTTCGAATTTACTCCGTTGTTAATTTTGAGGTTACATTGACAGAAGACCTGTCAAAATTAAGGTGCTTTAAATAAAAAATGCTTTGCCGTTATTTAAATTAAATATAGGTTGCCTGTATTTTAATAAAAGAAAGAAATTAAGGATATATCAACTGCGCATGCGCACATGTCAAATAAAGGAAAACTTTATTAAAAGATCAGTAGAACAGAGGTTGCAATAATTCTCTATTATATTATTAATAATACCATAATTTTATTTTATATTTTTTTAAGTTGAAATAAATAAAACCGATAAATTTTTGCAATAAATGATTTACAAAACTTACATTATCCTCTATATCCTTTCAAAACTCACATTCTCCAAAATAAAAAATTATATTTCCGCGTTATTGTGTTTTCAATTTGACTTTACTATACACTAATGGAATTATAATTTTTTTCTCTATATTTTGACGCCAAAATTATACAAATAGTGTGAAATTTATAGTTTTTAGACGTTTTTCTCTGTTTATGCAAATTAACGTCTGACGGAGACTGTTACTTTTGTAAATAGACCCCTCACTTGTGCACTGTTTATTGTCACTTGGTAACGCGAGCGACCGTTCACAGCTCTTAATTTACCGCATTAAGCTTTGTCGATTGTATTTAGTGCGTTGTTTTAACGAGACAGAAATATAAACAAACATTAGTTATCTCACTTTACATAACCTAAAAAATACCATCACACATATTTCAATAAATTTGAGAAATCGTGTAACGAAAAAGAATTGGTGTAGTTTCGGTTATAATTTTGTTATTAAAATTTCTCCCTGATGTCGGATTAGTAAAAAGTCACAATTCCTTTTATTCCATCGTAGTTGGTTTGAAAAAGCATACATGTCTCAACATTCGTTACGCATTAATTTTCAGAGCTTTCGTTAAACGTTATAACTATCAACTAATTTTATCCACAATGCATAGTCTATGGTCGACTAATTTAAGAGCTGTGAATGCAGCTTTAGGCTTGGTATTTCCATCTTGCAGTTAAATATAAGAGTTACTAACTCTAGTTTGTTAATTTCTCTGGGTTAAATACCAAGGCAAATAACATTGTGTATTTCCAATACGTTTAACCCTCTAGTTTATAAACTAACACTTGACAAGGATCATCGAGCTTTTTGGTAACGGACAGGCTAGTTATTCTATGTAGAAATTCTTGGCAAGCGTATAGCAAAAACAGTGTTGCATTTGTCAATTAATATGATCAACATCAAAAACTTGCCATGCCGGTTACCATGGCGTAGTGGTTAGTGTAGCGATGTACTGACTTCTGGGGGCCATGGGGGCTCGGGTTCGAATCCCGGTTTTAGCATGGATATTTGTGTTGTCCATAAAAATTGTAAAATTCTCTAAACTAAAAAATTAAGTGCATCTACTGGATAATGGCCTTAGATGCTCAGTCCAAAATTAAAAAAAAAAAAAAAAACGCCATACTTATTGGAAATTTTTATCTTTCTAATAAGATATTTAAATCGTAAAACAAAAAGAAAATGTTATGCAATAGACTTGTATAATGATATTAAATTAATGAAATTTATTATTTGCACATCAAAGAATAGCAATAATAATATATTATGAAGCAAAAAAAAAAAATCTTATTCCATAAGAAAGTCATTAATTATTAAATATTTAACAGTTTTAAACGCCGCGCTTTAGTATCTTAGCTGGCCACAGATGTGTCTTAGATTAATATGTGCGCAAATAACGTCAATGCTACCCATTATTTTCTCACCTCAAATTTTTAAAACAGATAAAATGATATAAACAACAAACTTTATTTTTGACAATATTAGCAAGAGATAACATAAATACATGAATGTTCATGCCCATGAAAATGAGATAATAAACGTACGTGGAATGTTAATAAGCAGAATATCCACTAGCGGCAGCTAGTGGAATGATTGAAAGCTTAAAATTTAAAGATATTAAGTATGATTATTTTCTGCCAAAAATCAGCCTATAATAAATAAAAAAATTACACTATGGACGCAAAAATTGTAAACCAATCGGTGCATATTTGCGTACAATTATTGTACTACAATATAGCAAAATGTATCTAAAGCTTTATTTTATTTTATTCTAATAATTATTTCTATTCTGTACTATTGTAAAAATTATTTCCAGTTGTTACTTGGTGATCTTTTTTGCCGACATCATGAATCTGCTGCGGTTTAATAATAGGTTCTGGGGGTAAAAATAATTTAATTTTCGTAAAGAAAACATGTGCTAAGTGGTATTTCATTAACATCAGGTGTAGTATTCTTCGACAAGACCTGAATTATAAACAATAATGTCGAAAAATTGTTGACATATTAACATAACCCAATCGAGCTCTTCGCAACTCTGGACAAAAATGATTTTTGCCGCCCTTTATTGTTAGTAGTCTCCTCGTTTACAAAAAATTGATGTGAAGTGGGAATTTTTACACATTTCAGGGTTTCGCAGGTATTTATTAACTGTGTGATGATTATTTGGGATGCCAAAACAAATTTTATGTCAAAATATATTTTTATGAATTTTAATTCGAATGCCTAATACCATTATTTAAGTTTCTAAATATGTGCAGTATTTTTTTTATATAGCAAGGTTCATTAAGATTTTGAAAATTGCGCCTATGGCTTCCATTGGTTAGGTATACCTTCAAATATAGAATTAAATTATAATTTCAACACTTTCCACTGGTTATTAAATTTACGCTTTTAAAAAGAAAATGCAACATTTACCAAAATATAACTAGAATTTTGACATAATAATTTAAACAAAATAAAAATGCAGAAAAAAACTGAAAAAATAAAAATTGAAGGGATTCGAATACAGTTTCTTGCAGTAGTTTCAACTCACTTAGCGAGAACGCTACCACTGTGCTATACAGGATCACTCGTTTACTATGTTAAATAGCGGATTAAATATATTACATATTTTACTTAAAAACACAAAAAATGCGATATTTTCCGAAAATATAATCTGATCAAAAATTCCTGTTGTACTATTCCGATTCACACCAATGTACATTACTGAGAATTTTTTCAGATTTTTAGTTTAAACCATCTGGGCTACATGGTGTGGGACAAAATTTTTTTTGCACAATTTTGGCAAAAGCGCCTTAAAATAATTTATTTTGCAAAAATAAAATTTTGATCGTTAATCCACGTATCAAGAGCTTTCATTTGATACCCTACACAGAATTGTAAAAAACTATATTTTTTTTCGATGAGCATATATTTGTTTATATTTTTAGGGGGATATGTTTTTTGGATGTTTTAGTATTTTTCCTATGTGCGGGTCAAAGAGTTGTATAAGCATGCCAAATTTCAACTCTCTAGGTTTAGCCGTTTGGCTACAATTTTTACCGAACAGACAGACAGACAGACGACAAAATGACGGTATAAGGGTTTTTTGATCATACCTACAAAACCCTAAAAAGCGTTCGAAATCGTTGGTATGGATATTTTGCTAATTTGCTGGAACCATTTTTAATATGGGTGTCAAACTATTTTTTAAATAGGAGATAATTTGTATAATATAATGACAAATTTTGGGGAAAATAAAACGAGGAAAAGTCCAAGTTAATATAAGTCCTAACCTTTCCATAGTATAATAGTCATTATATGGATGATTTAAAAACAATTTTTATATAATTCAAATATGTTTTATTTACTTTTTTACCGCTTTTTCAAAAAGTTTATTTTTTTTATTGGTGTTTATTGATTTTAATTGTCTCTTTCTACTAATTTTTCCGTCCCCTAAATTTGCTGCTATGGGCGCTCCTTTAGACTGGTGTATGATTTTAACATGTCTACATAAAACAATCATAATATTTATTTCAAATCCACAAATATATTTAAAAAAATACAGAAAATTGTTGCCTGATACCTATTATTAAGCCATAACATTTTTACAACATTTTTTTGCAATTAAAGATATCCTATTAAATCTATCTAATAGGATTTTTATCTTTTTATTAGCTGCAAATTTTGATGTATAGATTGTTACTAATTTTATTTCAGATAATTAATTTTGTACAGAACCGAAAAAAACTTCACTGTGAATGAAACTTGAATCCAAGTTGTCGCAAAGTCTGTCACAAGCCAGTACATTCCCTGTGTAAACAGTTGACAATGTTACTAGCAGAATACCAGCTTCTAGTAGTTGGGCTAGGATAGCAGCTATCTCGTCGACGTATTTACTAGCTACTATCTCTTCCCCCACTTCGCAAAATTGATTCATTTCAAATTGGCGGCAAGCGGCAACCTGTCATAACAATTAAAAAAAAAAAACACCATATCAGGTAAGATATAATTTATTTACATAAATTGCGAAACATTGATTTATTAATTGATGATTTCTGAAATCATCTGTGAAATAGCTACCTTTGATACAGGAAAAAGATGTTGTAGACTACAATAACTATTTCCTGTGGCTAAGAAATAAATCGTTAATTCCAATTTTATTCTTGCTGGGATTGCATCCCTCATTAGTGTATCAATTCGTTATATTAATGGACAACTAAATTTTATAGCCTATTAAAATCATCTGGTGTCATTCTTAAACACAGTCTGTGCTCTTTTTGATCATCCACAGCTAAGTCACGAAATAGAAGGGCTGATGCGCCATGGGTACCTCTTCTATCAATCAATTTTTTAATCCATTTTCGTTTAGGCTTATATTTAGTACCGATTTCATCAATAAGACAATTAGTTATTTCCTCCACAAGAAATGATGTAAAACAAAATACTATTTTTTACAGGCATCATGCCGGCGACGATGTAAAGTCATATCAAATGTGTTTGACACTTACTATCCAGAAAATAAGGTAGTATGCCAATTGTGTACGAACACCTACTATCCCGAAAATAAGATAGTATAATAAAGAGCGTAGTACTTGCACTAGTTAATAGTTCTTTTACTTTACCAATGTAAACCCGGCATTAGGCACTAACCAACAGTATTACTAGCACAATTTTAATGGCATCCGAAGACGCTCCGTTATACTGTTAATTGTTGGGCTAATCTTGATACCTATGAAATATGATATATCGTATAGTCTGGTCAGTTCAGACATCTTTTTGTTCTATGCCTTTCGGGATGGTAATCTAATCTCATGATTTACAATGTTGTGTCGCTGTAGAGAACGTATTACTTAGTTATAGGAATCAATGTTACCAATATACAGCGGTTAAATTTAATCTTCCCTAGCGAGTAAATTTTACTTCCCTTGTTTAAGAAGTTTCGCGGTTCAACTGCACGGAATTTAACTGCATTAACTCCTTCCGATATTTCTTAACCTTACCTACGTTAATTTCCCTTACGCATTAGCACGCACAAAGCGTACGGAAAACCTTATTTTCACGTATACCCGTTCATTCGTTAACGTTATCACGTTTCTTAACTGTTGTTAATCATATTAGTTATGCATTTATTTATTCCTTCCTCTTATTTTCATTATTCTCTTAACCTCATTCCCTTTCCTTACAATATTCTATGTTAGTTAACTCAATTCGACAAGCTCTTTTACAAAAGTAAAATATTCTTTAGGGAAATTAAAATTATTTCCACTTTTCTCGTAATTTGTTTCTAAGAAATTTTTGTCTGCAAAGCTGAATAGTAACTAAAATAGAATTTAATTCTATTATTCAGTCAAACGAACAGTGACGCAGCAAAGAAAATGAACGTTTTGTTTTATTAGGTTTGTTAATTTAAGTACATTTTACTGCACATTGTTACTAAAAGCTTGGCCGTAAGCACAAAAGGGTTTAAGAAGTTAAAACACTATTTTCAACTAAGAAAAATTTCTTTTATGAGCCTCGGTTCTTAAGAAGAACGACTTGTATTCGTTCGGACATGTTTTGGACAAACTCAGGTGCTATTACTTGCCATGATATGTACTTACATAAGTCCAATTGTAATCTTAAAGGTACAAGACGCCCGGGCAATGGAATATATTTGACGTTCAGTCTGTTATATGTCTTCAAGTTTTTGTGAGTGAAGTTCTGCTGAGCACTGCTTAAGTAATAGTTACAAATAAGTAAGCCTCTTACGCTCATTCTTGGACAAAACCCTCTCCCATCGCCATCGAAATCAGACTATGTTTTGCGAGTGAATTTTAACCTCACGTTTCTCAAGTATTTGGGACAAATTTTGTACCCCGCTTTCTAAAGAAAATGTATGGAATTACAATTTGTTTACTTATTTTGTTGTATTTATTATTATTTTTTTTCTTTTTGTAAAAACATGTTAGGCTTCTTTATGTGGAAAATATATCGGCACGACAAAATAAGCATTCATCAAAAACGACAAATTACGTCATTATTGTGAGGTTTTAGGTTTTAAATTTATAAAATATCTTTTTTTGTATTTTAAAAACCATCTTTATTCTATGAACTACTATAGTAGAATGCCGTATTACACAAGTGTGTACCAAGTTCTATGTATGAACCTGTCTCGTACAAATGTATTACAATCTTATGTACTCATACATTACAATTATAACGATAAATGACACAACAAATTAGATTATTTACCCGATAAAAGATGCCATTTGAACTTCAAAGACTGTGCTTGTTAAAATATACTCTCAGGGAAGTTGCAGTAAAGTTTCAACAACAAAATATAAATGCAAAATAACATGTTCGCCAGAATTTTGTTCAGTTAGTTACACTTAGACTTGAGTAACACAATAACGACATTAATAAATGTTCATAAATGTTGAAGAGGAGAAAACAAACTCATCATTTTGTATGTACATATTTGACAGTCCACATAACCTTCCTTCCATAGAACGTCACGTTACGGTTTCTTCATCTGCGATGACAACAACCGCGAACACTTAAGGCATATAGTAAAGGTGGGATAGATGCCCCAGTTATAGAAAAACAATCGTGTTGCATTAATCTTAATTATTAAACTTTATCTGTTACTTTGCTATAATTCTTAGATAATCTTACTACACAATAACATAAGATTAAAACACTTATAATTATTGTAAATATAGAAAATTAATTATTTAAAATAGTACTGTAATTGGCCATATATCCAATATCGATGGGATTTTTGACCCATATGGTGGTATTTATGCCTCACTAAAATAATACATTTGATTTTGACCAACAATTTTAATATATTTTTTTAAATAACAATTAAAAATTAATCAAAATTACAATTTATTATTATTTTTTTTTACCGACTGCCAACATATATTATACGGAGTGGTCATACCGATTTTGACTATTTTTAGCATGATGTCTGTTGGTCTGTGTGTCTCTCGGTCCATGGAGATGTGTAGAGCAATTTTGGCCAAACGGATTTTTATGAAACTTCATATTTAAGTTTTTGACATCAATGGCACCAGTTGTTACTCGTGTCGGTTTTAAGATATTTGCGAATATTTCACAACAGAGAAATTTTCTAAAACATCTATTCTACAAAAATTACTATACAAGTAATAATTAACAACTTTTATTTGAAACATTTTTTGATAGGACTTGATAAATTTTTAAAACTATTCATATTTTTGCGATATTTTTTCCAAGTAGCTATTTTGGCATATATATTGTTGCGTGTCCTTGGGAAAATGTTAGTGTAAGATTATATATATATATTTATATATATTTTATTATAAGATTATATATACAATGCCCGAGCCATATATCCCACATTTATTGCGGCCTTATATCCTTTTTCTATGGGATAGATGCCCCATCTGTTTATTTCGAATGTATACAATATTCAGCATTATTTTCTACTCTATAATGTGAGGTTAAGTTTCTTCTGATGCCTAGTAATGAAACTAATTTTGTTAAAGTTATAGTTACGTCATAAAATCTTAAGACAAAATGTCGTAATTATTGAAACACAACAACTCATATGAGC
Source organism: Liopterus haemorrhoidalis (assembly GCA_963971575.1). NCBI lineage: Eukaryota > Metazoa > Arthropoda > Insecta > Coleoptera > Dytiscidae > Liopterus > Liopterus haemorrhoidalis. The sequence goes on from OZ020617.1 coordinate 38,788,375, forward strand.
ACCTACCTTTACAATTTAATTTTTCATAAACTATTAACATTGATGATAATTTAACACATTTATTTCAGAAGACTGTGTTTCTCGTACAAACTGTCAGTACTGAAATTATGCAAACACACACCATTATGGATATATGCGAAGTGGGGCGTTTATCCCACTGGGGCATCTATACCAACTTTACCCTATAGAGGTCAATAGAATTTCACTGCTTTCCTTTTTTTTTAGCTAATCATTTATTAGATTAAAAAAAAAAAAATTCGGCGCCATGCTTTCCCGGTGCCGCTCAATGGCCCCTAATTTATCCGGCATTTTTTCTTCCAGCACACGAATGCTATATCGTATTAAATATTTTATTTGCAAATATTGCGATATTTCGAAGATAAATCGAAACTTTTGTCACTTTTGCACTGGATATGAGTTCGCTAATTTTCCACTCTTGTTTTGTAGAATCTTTATTCCACATTGTTTGAGTACACAAACACGTATTTAGCCTCTACGGTTGCTGAGTTATGATTGCCGAAGTGGTGCGAAATAACTTAATTTTCGCATCACGTACACAGACATGCTGGCGTTGAGATTCATGTTAGAAATGTTCCGATACTACTGATACGATATCAGTATCGATATTTTTCATTCGATATCGCGATTTAAATATCGATACTAATCTTCCAATATTTTACTCATATCAGTACATTTGACCCAGTATCGAATCCTTTTTTTAACAATATTGTATAACTTATATTTATACACAATATGTGATTCAATTTTTTTTAATAAGAAACGCTTTTGAAAATTGTAACCTGTGAAAACTACTAGCTCTAGGTATACAGATGCAATGGCGCAGGACATCAGGTACGCGAATAAACATGCATTTAAGTCTTCCCTCACTTACATAAAATTGCTCAGAAATTCTTGTCTGTAGTAGCGACGTCAGTTCTTTCAGAGCGTTTATTTTCGAAAGCATAAGCCACTGTATGCAGAGACGGAAATAGGCTTCTGGGCAAAAGGCTAACTCAACTGCTTTTTCTCGGTGCTTGAAATTAAGAAAAGTGGAGTGTTTAATTATATTTTAAACAATCACTCAGACCTATAGGCGCCATTGTCGTATCATTTTTTACTATTTTTTAATACCAACCTGACATACAATTTCAAAGGTGCAAACTACTAAAAAATTCCTCTCAGTTTGTTTTTACAAAAGTGAACAGCATATATAGGCTATTCCAAACGTTTTGAAATCTAGTAATTTTTATCTATTAATTTGGACTTTTGATCATTTTGTTTAAGCTTTGTAAATCATACTCACATTACAAATTCTAGATTAAATTGATTGTTATTATAAAATGTCCTTTTCATTGCATTTTAATTTTTTGTCATTCTTAATAAAAATTTCCCATTAATTTACTTGTTTTATCTTCAAAATATGTAAAAAAGTATTAAAATTTTAAATAAATGTCATTCGTTTCCATGGTTTCACTCACAGAACAGTTTCACTGCTGGAATTTTAAATTTTCACATAATAACTTGAAAAATGAAATAACCCAAACAAGACGAAGTCAACGTGCCTCGTGCCAACCTAAAAGAAAAAAATTCCCATTCAGTTCCGTCTAAACGTTTGGAATAGCCTTTATGCTTTAATCTATTTATTATTGTAAAACAATTAAATTGTCATTATAAGAATAAAATGATTTTTACATTTTATAGAAAATATATTAATTTTTCCGTTCGATACTTGAAAATGTCAATATTTTGTTTCGATACGATACCAGTATCGATACTTTTTATTCGATATAATCGGTACCCAAAGATCGATACTTTCTCAGTATCGCATATCCCTACTCATGTTCACGTTAAGTCGCAGAAGTATTACACGTGCATCTATGGTCTATCATGTGATACTATCCCAGCAAACATTCAACTATCGGCCGAATGCCGGCTAACTGCTTTTTCTGTTGGTGAATTGTTGGCACCAAAAGTTTGTGCAACGCCAGTATTAATAATATACTTCACATTTGTATTTCGCACTCCTCCTATACGAAGTACTTTACCAGCATTTAATGCAATTACTTTGCAGTTTACCGATGCTGGGCCGGCAATTGATACACCGATGGGCCAGCTAACGACCACGGGGACAGCGGGGAATTGGCCCATTACTTTCAATGCCGGGGAGTATGTTCTTCAACAGTACTGGCCCGTATAAAAATGTTTGCTGGGATTGTATACATCCGACTATTGTAACAGTAAGAGTTAGAAATATATTCTAATTTCGTTACGCTGGATTTTCAAGAACGACTCCCCATACCAAATGCGGACTAAGACGTATGCTATGCCAAAACGAAAACTGAAATAGCTAGAACACGTAAGCAAATATAATTTTCTTTGACGTATATAATTCAAGGGAAAATCTGTGACATCCATTTTGGTGTCTTGAGATCTTAAATCCGGAATTCCAGCAGCTGTATCCATAATTAAAATCGATATTTTAGTATCAACTTTTGATCCGGAAATGATATTTGAAGAAGTAAGGAATTGTAATTGCAATGAATGATACGGAAGAAGAATAGAGACAGCGAGAGGAAGATAGTGTTGTTTGAAACTATGATGAAAAGAGAAAACTTGAAACATGAAGACAAAGAGTGAAGATGTTATGAAAATGAAACCCCTTATGAAAATTATGAATCTGCCTGTGCTACTTTTAATATTTTAACATTAAAAAATCGCCGTGTGGTAGCAGACATGCTCTTTCTTTATAAGATTGTTAATAGCATCATTGAAAGCAGTGACCTACTACAACTTTTTGGTCTTCATGTTCCCTCATATCATATCCGCAACCAGACGTTATTTCACTTAACAAATTTTAATACTAATTCCTTCCATAATTTCCATCACATTGGCATCTACTTATAATATGAACTTTGGGACCATTGATATTTTATCTGCCAAACTTCTGTTCTGCTGGATGTGCATTGAAATTCGAAGATAAACCTTATGTCGTCTATAAAATTGTTTAAACATATAACGTGTATTTAGCAGAGAGCACTTTACTGGGCTTGTCCTGTGTATGTTCCAGTCCAATAAATAAAAAATAAATAAATGTTGAGACTAAGGTTCTTTCCCAAATGACTTCATGTAACCTGAAGGAAGATGTTTGGTTTCCCGTTTTTGATATTATCAAAAAGTTTAATTTCACTTTCCAGTTATAAAATAACTGTCAAATTTTTTTTATAAAAAGTTTACTTAAAATTGTTAGTAAAACATGTCATTTATGTGTACATCAGACGTGATTTTCCAACAAATGAGAAAACTTTAGACTTGCCTTGTTTTATAAACGTATAAATATATAAACTTATTTCAAGTTCACCACATTCAACACAACTTTATATTTTAGCAGAGTCGTGACATGGTTCAAGAAATATGAATATAATGTATACAAAACAACTCTTTTATAATTTTTTATATACTTTCCTCATTCAGTGATTTGAGATGTTAGGTTTTGCATGCATATAAATGGAACAAATCTATAAATCATTGCCGTGGCTAAGATAAGGTTTTAGGCATAATAACCCCATCTCTTAACCCGCGGTATCTGCTTACCTACTTACTTAAGCTAAAGACATTTTATCATATCCTGGTGTCCGGCTATTGATGTTTAAGTATTACTTATGCGGTTTCCTTACCAATATTTCTTTCTTGTGTGATAATCCTTGTTTCTTCTCATTTCATCCCTTTTATTGCTACAGCTCTAGGAATTCGATCTTTCCATATACTTTTTGTTTTTCCTTTGATCTCTCTTTTTGCAGTGCTTGTTTCACTGTTTTTCTTTTTCCACTCATCAAATATTAATAATATTATCCATTTAACATATATGTCGATACCACCTCATCCCACTTTTTTACACTAATTGCTCTACGGCAACTGTTCAAGATTCTTTGTAAATACTGCCTTTCTAATTTTATAATTACACTATTTTTGCTTCAGCCTTACGAATCTCATTTCTGTTACTCTTATTTTAATTATTACTTTCTTTTTAATAATAATAATTTTATTCATTGGTAATTACGACACTAATTATTACACGAAGTCAAAACAAAAGTACAACGATGAGTAAAATATACATTGTTCAAATAAACATCGAAATATATAGTAATACATAAACAGTAAATATATCTCTTATTGGCTCAAGGAACTCTTATATCAAACCAATTTGGCATAGCCGGTATTAGGGCGTACAGCCAATAAATGATTTTTCATTGATCCTTTGAAACGAAGAGTAAGAAGGCCACGTACTTCTTCGTTCAAGGAAGTAAAAATTTTAAGACCTATATAAATATGGTTAGATTGGGTTCGTAGTAAACGGCACTTAGGGAGAACTGAATTGTTTACGTGTCGGGTTAAATGATCGTGCAGATCTTTAAGATAATAGATCATCTGATATTTGATTTTACATAGAGAAGACATTCTAGCGTGTACACTGCTGGTAAGGTAAGAATCCATAATTTAAAAAATAGCGATTTACAGTGGTCCCTGTAGTTGAAGTTGAAGCTAAAATTCAAATGGCTTTTTTTTTTAGTCAAAATATAGACAAAACATCGAGAGAGCTGCCCAATAATATTATAGCAAATTGAAGGATGTAATGATAAAAGCAAAATATGTAATTCTTAAGACGTTATAACTGACAACATTTGCTAACTGCCGTAATAAAAACAAGGTCGAATTTTTTTTTTTTTTATATTGGATTCAATTTGAAACTTCCAGTTTAAATGTGGATCTAAAAATACTCCCAATAATTTCATTGGACTATCGACGAAAAAAGGCAGTCGTCTGGGTCTGGTACCAAATATAATTGTTTGAGTTTTGTCCTTATTTAAACATAATTGGTTAGCGTTAAACCATACTTCCGCTTCAGAAAGTGCCGTTGAAATTTCTGTGTGAAGGTTATATTACTTGGAAGATCGTTGTTATAAAAAAGAAAAGTAACGGTCCTAAAATACTTCCCTACGGAACACGGTGTTTCAGGACTTTGAGATCAGATACTGCGTTATTTTAGTACACACACTGACTGCGGTTGTAAAGATAAGAGGTAATGAGATCCCTCGTTTGTCTTCGCCACGACTCGCATTTGGAACTGCAACATATTTGGAAATTTTTACCTTGGGATATTGCTGAAATTCTTGTTTTGTAACTCACGATATTTAAGTGAAAATAATATTAATAGTCATTTTTTCTTTTATAGATGTCGCTCGCTATTTGCAAATAAATTGTAATAATAATCTGTTTGATTGTGTCTTGCGTCGTCTCCTATGAAAATCAGACTGTGCTACGTTAATTACATTGTTAACGGTTGCTACACCATCTTTAACTGAATTGAGGTAGTTGGTCTGGATCAGGGATTGGGTAGCCTAGCACCCGCCGTTAAATTTAAAAAATAATAATGGAGTTTTATAAAATAAGTACGTTGATAGACGTTTACCAAGATAGGCGTCAAAATAATATTTACTTACTGTTCACATTTCATACTATTGGAGAAACAAAATAGGTGATAAAGGGGAAAATAATTTTAATAACTACTTTTTGAACAATCCCAGCAAACATTCAACTAACGGCCGAATGCCGGCAAACTGCTTTTACTGCTGGTAAATTGCTGGCACCAAAAGTAAGTGCAACGCCAGTATTAATAATGTACTTCACATTTGTATTTCGCATTCCGCCTATACGAAGTACTTTACCAGCATTTTATAAGCACTCCTTATTTGTATTAATCTAAGCAAACATTTTTATACGGGCTGTCGTCTCTTCTTCACTCATACTTTTTACTTAAAACTAAACTTTTTTTTGAATGTAATAATTTGAAAAGTCTGATTGTTCTTAGTCATAAAACGCCCTAACCGCGTGGCCTTCGATGATCCTTCTGGGATCCCAGCAAACATTTTTATACGGGCCAGTACTGGTAAAGCACATACTCCCCGGCATTGAAAGTAATGGGCCAGCACCCTGGTGTCCCCGTGGCCGTTACTGGCCCATTGATGTATCAGTTGCCGGCCCAGCAACGGTAAAGTGCAAAATAATCGCATTAGTTGCAAGATTTATTTCTGATGGTTTTAAGTAAGAAGTATGAGTGAAGAAGAGTGCTTATAAAATGCTGGTAAAGTACTTCGTATAGGCGGAATGCGAAATACAAATGTGAAGTACATTATTAATACTGGCGTTGCACTTACTTTTGGTGCCAGTAATTTACCAGCATAAAAGCAGTTAGCCGGCATTCGGCCGTTAGTTGAATGTTTGCTGGGATGCTATAGGAATATAATTCGTTACCTATATTGTTTTCCTTCTTCGCTTTGTAATATTTGGAAGAGTTTAGCTCTAGATTACAAGAATTTTCTGAAATGAATTCATTCATAATATTTTTTGCAAATCCTTTTTCCACTACAGACAAGAATGTGTCTGGTAAAATTGCAAATAATTTTCAAATTTACTAATTTGGCACAAATTTTCCACATCACTATGTGGAAAATTTGGATTTGAACTAAATTTTAAAAATGACATAAATTTTAATACATCAGAATGATGACCTATTCTGAATTTGGTAGATAAATAGTTTTTCTTTATTAAGAGAATGTAACAACATATTCAACATATTCGTGTGAATCTATTTTTTCATACATGAAGCATTTAAAATCAAGTATCATTCCCGACTTACTGATACAGGAACAATGCCTGAACATTACCTAAAAACTGTGATTTCAATCTACGTACCGGATTACAAAAAATTAGCTGATGATATACAATGCCAAATATCTAGGTGGTATGTACTTTTTTTCTATGCTCGTCGTCATAATCCAGCCATTTATGGTGCTTTTCTTTGCGAAAAGTTTGCCGATCCCTGGTTTAGATGTCTAGATTATCATTATAATTATCAGCTCTGAACTCTCCGATATCTTTTGATTTTCAATCTCCAGTGTTGTCTATTTTGGCACTGTCCTCTTGCTCAGTCCTCTCTCCTTGCTTATTTTAGGATATTGTCTATCTAACTTTTTCTAGGCAGTCTGTTTTTTTTTTTCATTCCATCTTGGTGTCCATGATAAAGCATATTTTTGTAACCTTCCATCTCCCGTTTGTACATGATATTACAATTTAAGTTGATATGTTCTTCAACTACACTATGATAACCATAATTTATAGGTATTCTTTTGTTTCTCACTATTTTCTGATTAATATTTTTGCTGCACTTCCCCAAAAATCAGTTTCTGTCACATTCAAGGTTTCCAATCAGGATATCCGTTTAGTTGCATAAAACTCTTAGGGCCGGTTTCTGAAAGCTTAGCTGAGTTTAATCCTTTGGTTAAACTCGGTTACAATATGACAATCCCATAGCAATAATTTTCTCACTATTTGGTTATAGTTAACTAGGCTTTCAGAAACCGGCTCTTCAAAGAAGATATAAGCCAAAACTAGGTATAAAACCAAAAATTACATAGTAACTCAATGCGTTGTTAGGTAATTTTGTGTCTTATATTCAGTTTTAGCTTATAACTAGTTTTAAGACTTTTATGCAACCGGGCATAAATAACTGTTTAAAATATTTTCTCACCGTGGTAAATTGCCAGAAATTAATTGTGCTGTCGATTCGTGAAATAATGGTTAAATGTTTGCATACTACCTAAATCACACTTTGAGAAACACTGTTATAAATTAAACACCCTACGTTACTAATTTTATTATGAGTCATACGGGAATAAACAAATTGCCAGTGAGTATTTGTATTTCAAATTATAAAAATTGTCTAGTGCAACCATAAAATTTTATGTATAAAAATAAGTCATGCGTTTTGAGGATTATTTAAAATATTCAGCTTTTATCCTAGGTATGGGTCATCAATAAATCTATCTTTCCATCATCTAAAACTACGAGACATCTACGAGATTGTCCTTCAAACCCATCCACAATTCATGATGAGTTGTATTTGTTTATTTATAACAATACTTTCATAACTTTTCTTGCCTATATCTTAAATAAAAATTCTTTTCAAACATGAAAGTAAATTTTGTATATGTTGGAAACATAAAAATGGACAAGACATGAATTTTTAAGTAGTACGCAACCAACATCACAGAAATGAACTGCGGGTTGTGGTCAGCCTCAGGCATAACATTTTCTCACGTACGCAGTTTATTTCGTGTTCATCTCACTTCGCATTTTTTTTACACTGGAAAAAAATGAGAAATTACATTGCTAAGAACATGTCAAAAGAGGATTTTTTTGTTTATCTTTAACGTTTATAATCGTAACATTAAACCCTCGACTTTAAAAAAAGATTTGAAGCTCTATATTCTTTTGTATGTTTCTTTTTAAATGTTGGAAAAAGTGTTTTAAAGTGCCATGAGTATTTCATGTAAATTAATTCTTTAAATTGTTCTCTATTTTAATTTGCAGTCGGTTAGTATGGTTTACCATCATAAATATCTACCAATCAAATTCGCCCACTGTTGAACATAGGCTTCTCCATTACTTCTCTAAATCAATAAATGCAGGTACACATTAAACCCTCTTAACAAATAATAGGTATGCAACCTAGAAGAAAATGAAAATTTATCTCACATTTTGCTAAAATGTCCCATCTACACAGACATTAGACAGACATATCTGCAAAAATATCTAACAAATCTCGAAGAAAGTAGCTTTTATAACTTGTTATATATAGATAACCTACCTAAGCTTAATAGTCTGGATTATTATATTTATTCAGCCTTAAGCCGCATTCAGAGCTCTTAAATCAATAGCTTATGCACTGTAGATTATAGACTATTCACTGTTATCAGAAAGTTTGTCATATGGTAAGACGTGAAACCGTTCAGACCTCCCAATTTAATACGCTGTTTGTTGTTGGTTGTGCATAATTTTCTAAACTTATAGCTAGTGAGATGTTTTAATGAGACAGACATATAAACACATTCTCAGTCGCATTCTATCGGTGACTCCGTAGTTATCGAATGCCTTTACATAACCTAACATAATGTCATAATTAACAAATCTTGCTCAATATTACAAAGACGGACAGTAAATATGATCAATTTAGGTAATTAGGTAGTTAAAATCTAAGACAACAGAATTATAAGAACGATAATACATATAAAATATTTTACGAAGCTAAATAGTAGGTTTAAAATTTCACAGATGGCGGACTATTCGTAACGTATTAATTTCTAATTCGCTATGAACGCTGTGAGCAACGTTAAAAAGAATGCATAGAAATATAAGTTACAGCTAACAAAGCACAGTCTATAACCTCTTAACTTAAACAGCTCTGAATGCGGCTTTACATACAAGAAGTTTTTGTCAAAATTAATAATTAGTGTAAGAATATATAACGTATGTATTAACCATTTTTCCAAATAATGTAATAACAATAATCATTACGTAATTTCTATTATAATAGGATACAGTTTATATTTAACTTTTATTATACATTTGTAAATCTGTTAGCAATAGTATCTTATAAATATTGTCATACTGTTTTTCTATGACTTATGTAAATACCCTTAGTAGGTATCTTGTTTGTTTATCTATTTAAGACTAATTAGTTTTTAACTCGGACTATATCCGGATCTTAATAACATCAGGAGATGTTTTCGAAGTAAACCAAATTCATACAGCTTCGTTGGACAGAATATATTTAGTCTAGAAACACATCGTTTCTTCAATAGAAATTTAACATCTTCAGGTGCTATCGGATGCATTCGAATAGTGCAGGGTAGAGTGAGCGCTGAGCGAACTGTTGATAGTGACGTCATGAATAGAACACGGACGGAGCGCAGCAAGACGAACAAGGAGAGAGCTTGGGTTGTGACGTAATTTCTACAAAATCGAACCCTAGCATTTTAGACGGCGTTTTTACTGTCAGATTAGTTCACGTCAGTCATGAATCAAAATTATGTACCTGATTTTCGTTGATTTCTTTTTCAATGATGAAGATGATGAATTTGAACAAGAAATTTTATAAAAAGTGTGGTGTGTGCAGAAAATACTGAGTCAAATTTTACTGTTCGTCTGTTTCTTCCATTTTAATTTTATGCACGGTGTATTTTAATCATTTTTTTGCTATTTACAGAACGTCATAAGTAAACAAAATGGCCGTACTCTGCAGCCATAGACAAATAACACTATAATTTGTCTATTGTTATTTGTCCATGGCTATTATTTTTATTTATAATTTTATTTTAAACTTTTATTTCTTTCCCACCGTTTCCCCACCTTTTTCTGACATACCCCATATTCTCTTAAAACCCCGAACACTTAGAGCGCACTGTAAATACTCGCTCGATCGCAAAACGAATGTAATTGGGTGTACTCCGAGCGTCAAATCGAACAAGTTTGAGTGTACTGGACGTGCTCGGAACACTCAGAGTGTCAAATCGAATGTACCCATCGTAGTGTAATAAAAATAATTTAAATAATAACGTAGTGTATCTTATGTTGATTGTGGTGTAGTCGTGATCCGTGACCAGACATATACGTACAAGAGGAATGCTCACGCGAAAAATGCCCACAGAAAAGTGAGCACAATCATAAGTGCTCACACGAAAATTCCTTACACGAAATTATGCTCACATAGAAAATTAAATAGTGTTTATTTTTCATACAATTAAATGTTTTGATATTACATTATCTTAGTTCAGAATAAATTATTATTAGTGGTTATTATAAAAAAGATTTTCAATACACAATTAAAGGCTATAAAAATAAAATATTTTCAACAAGCCAAATGACTCAGTGTTAAAGTCGAAGACTGGTAAACAAAAGCAAAATTTTGTTTAAGTTTTTTTTATGTAAAAATAAAACATGTAAGTTAGAAATCACAGGTCAATAAAAGTTGACAGATTTTCCCGTATTCAGTTTTGTCATCGTTAAGAATAAAGAAAATAAGAATAAATAAATAAAAATAAGACAATTATTTATAACAATGTTTTCAAAATAATATAGAACAAATCGACCCTGAAGTTCATAATTACGATTGGGGGGGAGCTATTGTTTTCCTGGGGCCCGGAATTATTATAATACCGGTGCCCGGCCACCTAATTATTTAAATTGGTGCTGCTATTTAGGCATAGAGTTTCCGGATAAAGTCAACATTATTACAATGTTATTAACATCACCGCTTGGATCGCAGATTCACATAAACAAATTAACATCTGTCGACGTTTGATTACAATAATTATAACAGTTATCAGTAAAAAGGTTATCGATTATTAAAATAATAGTATCCGTGGAGCCCGCTCCTGGCCCAGGTAGGGTAGGAGTCCAGACGACGACACACAAGGGATGACTTTGAAAGTCAAAAATATGACGGCGCGGTGCGCGGATCGGAGAATTTATTATAAAAATAAGGTCAGGTTCTTGGTGCAAATTCGTTGCCATTAAATTGAATAAAAGAGAGAAAAAGTTTTGGGATCGATAATATGTTTTAAACATTGGAAATTTACAGTGTAAAATTAGCAATAATAGGTGGTGTAGCGTTGCCAAGAATAATCATAATAATAAAATATTATCAAAAAAATAGTTGAATAAAAAAAACTTAATCAAAAAAAATAATTGAACAAAAAATAATTTGTACAAAAAAAAATATTTAAATAATTATAATTGTTGCGGACTGCAACAATTAATAGCGGTAAGCGCAGCGGTGAAGACGGTCTATTACACTGTAAATTAATCCCACAACAAATACATAAAAAATCTTGATTCTAAATTTAAAGGAAAATTTATATTAAAAATCTACAAAAAAAAGGATGAATTTAAATAATTTCTCAACGCAAAATGTTGAGAAATGGGTACAGATCTACTAGTAAATTTATAACAAATATATTTGACTAAATTAAACAAAAGAAAAATTATTTAAGCAGGACGACCGCAGGAAGAAACGGTATAACACGAGTTCGTACTGAGTGTAGCGACTATGACGTCACTCAATAAAATGACAAAAGTTGAAATAAATTTAAAATAGACAGTTTATATAAATAAAATTTAGAACATTATTAACATCCTTTCTCTCTGGTCTCACAAAAACGCAGTAATTAATTACTGCCACAATGACTGATTTTAAACACACAAGAAATCTGGAGGGAAAACTCTAGAAAAAATAACTATAACAAAACAAATTTAATAATTAATATACCCTGATATATATATATACAAATCAAGGGATCCTGGTTAAATTGAAACTGATTTTAAACTATTACTTCAACATAAAAATCAAAAACAGTTCTGCTCATCTTGGTAGAAAATTATTAATTGATTTAAGATGGATGATTTTGACTAGAAAAAATCTTACCAGCGGCTCTAAACATGTTTTATTTTAAGGAAAACAAATTGATATTTTAAATAAATCAAAATTAGGTTTAAATTAATACAATAATAATTTATTATAGTATTATATAATATTATATAAAATATTATTGTAACGGCTAAAGAAAATGGTAATATATTTGTATTTTGGAAATAAAATATAGCGAGGTTCTAAACATGTTTTTTCTATAAAATGTATATTTATTTAAATTAAGTAAAATTGATAATTAAGCGGAAATAAAATATAATTTGAAATATAAAATAAAAAATACAAGGTGGAACGTCCTAAGTGGGCGCTTAAGTATCGAAAGAAAAATATCGATACTTTACTTGTATGCCTTATGACTTAATAATATTTGATGTATGTTATATATATATATATATATATATATTTTTTATATATATATTTTTTTCACAAGTTCCCCTTTACATGAAGTTCAAATAAAACTTTTCTGTTTTAAAACTGCTGCAGAAAATTTCCCACGTAAATAATTAAGAAATAAAGCTGTCAACTCTTTAATTATCCTAACTAAAAGGACAATACATGAATATTTCATTTAATTAATAGCTATTAAGCTGTTGGTTGTCGAGTTGCAGAACGCACTCCTATTCCCGAGCTAAGTATGGACTCTCATTAATCATCTTACAGAAGATAGTTTAATGTACGTTGACTTAATGTGGATAGATGTGTTTGTATGAATGTGACAATTTCTGCTCCTGCTATTTGTATTAGATCCGCCTGTTACTGTTTTAAATAATTAGTTATAATTTGTTTGAAAACTAACAAGATGAATTGTTTCCATAGATTTGAATAGATTTGATTACAGTAGATTTATTTATCACAGTGGCGACATACGGGTTAACAATTTTTATTGGACCTGCCAGAAAATGGAGGAGCAAAGGGAAACATTGTTTATCCTATAAAAGGTAGTTAATTTACAAATTTTTAGCTGTTTTTAAAGACTCAGATAGTACAATTAGCCTCAAGAAAAGTGTATTAAGGTATTTAAACAAATATAAATTATTTATTTGATTAGTTATTATTTAATATATATATATATATATTTATATTTTATTATTTTATTACTATTAAGTTAATACGAAGAAAATGCATTAAATCATTATAAGTGACAGGATTTTAAGTTTTTGCATTTTTTTTCATTTTTAAAAGTAGCAATCTTAATACGCACGAATGAGAAGAAAATTAATCAATTGACAAGTTTTTTTATGCTTTTTTTTTGTTTTTTTTTACAATTTTAAGCTTTTTTTTACTTTTTGTGATTATTTGGAGCTTTTTAATTGCCCGACCTTAATATATAAGGGGCAAGTATTGTAATCGCGAAAATTTTCGATGTCGAGATTTTGACTGATGACCAAGTTTCATTGTCCAGGGAATCCAAAAAACCTATTTTCAAAGTGCCGTCCGTATGTGTGTGTGTCTGTGTCTGTGTGTGTGTGTGTGTGTGTGTGTGTGTGTGTGTGTGTGTGTGTGTGTGTGTGTGTGTGTGTGTGTGTGTGTGTGTGTGTGTGTGTGTGTGTGTGTGTGTGTGTGTGTGTGTGTGTGTGTGTGTGTGTGTGTGTGTGTGTGTGTGTGTGTGTGTGTGTGTGTGTGTGTGTGTGTGTGTGTGTGTGTGTGTGTGTGTGTGTGTGTGTGTGTGTGTGTGTGTGTGTGTGTGTGTGTGTGTGTGTGTGTGTGTGTGTGTCTGTGTGTGTGTGTGTGTGTGTGTGTGTGTGTGTGTGTGTGTGTGTGTGTGTGTGTGTGTGTGTGTGTGTGTGTGTGTGTGTGTGTGTGTGTGTGTGTGTGTGTGTGTGTGTGTGTGTGTGTGTGTGTGTGTGTGTGTGTGTGTGTGTGTGTGTGTGTGTGTGTGTGTGTGTGTGTGTGTGTGTGTGTGTGTGTGTGTGTGTGTGTGTGTGTGTGTGTGTGTGTGTGTGTGTGTGTGTGTGTGTGTGTGTGTGTGTGTGTGTGTGTGTGTGTGTGTGTGTGTGTGTGTGTGTGTGTGTGTGTGTGTGTGTGTGTGTGTGTGTGTGTGTGTGTGTGTGTGTGTGTGTGTGTGTGTGTGTGTGTGTGTGTGTGTGTGTGTGTGTGTGTGTGTGTGTGTGTGTGTGTGTGTGTGTGTGTGTGTGTGTGTGTGTGTGTGTGTGTGTGTGTGTGTGTGTGTGTGTGTGTGTGTGTGTGTGTGTGTGTGTGTGTGTGTGTGTGTGTGTGTGTGTGTGTGTGTGTGTGTGTGTGTGTGTGTGTGTGTGTGTGTGTGTGTGTGTGTGTGTGTGTGTGTGTGTGTGTGTGTGTGTGTGTGTGTCTGTATGTATACACGATAACTCAAGAACGGTTCAACTTAGAGAATTCGTTTTGGTACTAAAAAATTCGCCTATTAAATGGGAAGAACCCTATTGTTTTTTATAAAGATCGTTTGAATAGAAATGGGAGTTTACTCGTGTCGATTTTAAGATTTTTGTGAATATTTAGCAACAGAAAAATATTTCGAAAAAATTTATTGAACAAAAGTTACTATAAATGCAATAACTAATAACATTTATTTGAGACGTTTTTTGGTAAAACGAAAATTTTTGAAATTTTTTTGTAAAATTATTTAAATTTTTTCATAATTATATGTAACGTTTCCATGGTCATGATAATTAATTCGTAACAAGTAAACCAAGCCTTGTACAAAAATTTGTATAGAACATAATTTGATATATTTTTGAAGATTTACGTAAATATTAAAAAAATAATAATTTAATCTATTTTTTTTTTTTTTTGGGAGGGCAAGTCTAGCGGATGTTTCCCTTTGCCACTGGTTTTGTTTATTTATCGAGATTCATTTTCATTGTACAAGCAATTAATAAAAATAGTTTACAAAATACACATGTTAAGTAAAATTTAAACTGTGATTAATCGCATTTCTACGATAATATTATGTTCTGGGGTATTCCCAGAGTTCTTTGGTTTGTACTCGCAGCAAATATTGTACACTGCAAGTGTGTCTCTGTTAGTTTTGCTATTGTCTTTTGTCTTGTACAGTGTTTTATTTAATACTATTTTTAGTGTATAAGTTATTATTTATTCTTCTAAAATGCCCAAACAAAAACCTACAGTAGAAGAGTGGATTCGTGATTATCGGGAACTCAAAATTGAAAATATTAAATTTAAAAAATATCAAATATCTTAAGTGGGGAAATTGTTGATGATTTTGACTGAATATAACTGATATTGTATCTAAATTTAAATACGAACCACGAACCCATTACATATAATAATATTTTAAGTCAGAAAAGACAAAACTGTACAATGGAACATTTAGTGGTTAATTGCTTTCAACAGGAGTAGGGTTTTACCTCTAGTTTTGGTTAGATTTTTAATTTAAATCTATGTAGATTCAGAATGTATTTTTAATTTTTTTGTACTATTTAAATAAATTTCGTTATTTTGCAAACATTGTTTTTTTAACTTTGTTCTTTTTGTGCTCAACTGCATGCTTTGCCATATTTTTTGTGCTTTTTTGACACATTTTTGTGCTTTTTTATTGTGCTTATTTATCTGGTCTCAAATTATAAGATCTTAAAGGTAAAAAGGTATTTAAAATATCTTACTAATATTTTTGTAAAATATAAATAATTTTCGGGGCGCAGGAGCACCGGGGGCTCGGGCCGTATGGCTCTCCTAGCCCCACTTCTATCTGTACTTGGGAGTAATGATTCTCTTATGCTCAATATTTTATAATAATAATGTATATCGAACATATTATCGATACACTTTGTAATAGAATGGATATTGATGGGGGGCTATGTGGAGCGCTACTTATTAACTTGAAATATATCACTTATTATTTACAATATAGCAACAGGGGCACGGTCAAATAATTACACGTAAGAATAATTCTATAATTATATTTCATTTTTAGTACCTGTATATTGATACTCTCTGGCGTAGTGTGGTTTTAATGGTTTGCTTTTCATTACCAATATATCAGGTTTCGATAACCATGATCTCGATTCATGTATGAATTTGTAAATATCATGCACGTAGACTGATGATGGTAGACTGATTTGAAATTTTCATATTCTATATATAGAGTCACTTAAAGAGGTTGAGAACCTAGTGGTTTTAATCCTTACCTTCATCACATACCTTATACAATATGATCGAAAAAACGGCGTGTAGAAGGCCATGAACTTTATTTTTGAAAATATTGTGCTGACAAGATCTGTGCTATATATAATTTTTGATGAACATGTCAAGTTTGACAGTTTGAGCTTATAATCTAATTTTAGGCTAAATTCACAAAATATTCATTAGCAAAAGTTACTTTTGAAAAGGACATATCGTTTTGAAATTTTACTGTAATTTTTTGTTATAATACGTATTTTTCATTATTTCAGAAATATTTTTTTAACAAAAAAGTTTGTTTAAATACAAACTACTATACTACTTGACTTATAAGATGTCAAATGCTAGTCGTCAATAAAGAGATACCATTGAATAAAAAAATTGATGTGAAGTGTGAATATTCACACATTTCAGGGTTTCGCAGGTATATAATAAGTGAAGGCGGTATGCTGAGTATGTAGGACAAATTTTACTTTGTAGTAATCACGGCAAAATGAACGATATTTTTAAAATAATTTATCGTCTGTTAATCATATAATAAGACTGGTTATTAAATTTACGCTCTTAAAAATTAAATACAACATTTGTCAAAATATATCTAGAATTTTGACAAAATAATTTCAACATAATAAAAATGCAAAAAAAAAAACAGAAAAAATAAAATTCGCTCCGTACTCGAACTCGAAACCCTTCGTTTTCTAGCTTACGACACCAATGCTCTAACCCATTAAGCTATCGCACGCCTTGCATGTGAGTGTCTTACATTGGTATAACTTTTTTACTTTGTGAACCAAAAACCACAAAAAATGCGTTATTTTCCGAAAACATAATCTGATCAAAAATTCCTGTTGTACTATTTCGGTTCACACCAATATACATTACTTAGAATTTTTTTAGATTTTTAGTTTAAACCATCTGGGCTACAGGGTGTGGGACAAAATTTTTTTTGCACAATTTTGGCAAAAATCGCATCAAAATAATTTATTTTGCAAAAATAAAAATTTGATCGTTAATCCACGCTTTCATTTGAATTTAAAAAAAACTACTCAGAATTTAAAAAAAATATTTTTGTTTTCGATGAGCACATATTTGTTTATATTTTTAGGGGGGTATGTTTTTTAGATGTTTTAGTAGTTTTCCTATGTGCGGGTCAAAGAGTTGTATAAGCATGCCAAATTTCAACTCTCTAGGTTTAGCCGTTTGGCTACAATTTTTACCGAACAGACAGACAGACAGACAGACAGACAGACAGACAGACAGACAGACGACAAAATGACGGTATAAGGATTTTTTGGTCATACCTACAAAACCCTAAAAACTAAAGGAAGGAGGCTTTACGAATTTTTACATACACATTTTTCTGACGTAAATTACGTTATTCCAACGACCACAATGGCTACATTTTGTTGTTTTCGTATAAATAGTGATTACTAACATTTATTTTGACAATTTAAAGTACACACATCAAATTTAAAGGAACAGATTGAAAATTATGTTTTTTTTTAAATTTTATTATTTTGTAACCTATATCTAGATAGCTTTGAATGCTCTACTAAACAATAAACGAAGATTGTATCGACGTCAAAGAGAACAAATGCACCATTTAATTTTGCTACTACTGTATCTTTTGGTTCGATTATGATGTGGGGTGGAATATGTTTGGGAGCTCGCACAGAGTTAGTGGTGATTGATGGCGGAGCGTTAACTGCAGATAGGTACATCAAAGATATTCTTCAAGACCATATTGTACCTTTTGCCTCATATATCTGGAATTCCACTGTGTAATTCCACATAGGGAGAAAATTTCACCCTAAAGCAGGATAAAACGCGCCCACACGTCGCCCACTATGTAACAGACTTTTTAAATCAAGTGGGTATAAAAACAATAGGTTGGCCATCGTGCTCCCTTGACCTCAACCCGATTGAAAATTATTCCAAAAAACATCGTACAAGAAGATTACCTGAACAATATATATACTACAGAGAAAATAATTAGATTTTTATGTTTGTTCGTTTAAATTTGTGTTATAGCGGAAAGATGCATGGAAAGATGCTGCGTTTTTTACTATTCGTGGATAGGTCAACAAGGCAACCAGTGTGGTAAACACTAAATAAATGCACCAACACTTAGAACTGAATAAATTTATTAAAGTTGAGAAATACAATAAAATAACACTATTTATAAAAGATTACAGAACAAGATTAAATAAAAAAAAATTGATTCTAATGGCGGTAACAAAATCTATTGACTGACTCACGACTCAACTCTTGTTTGTTAAGTCGCTCATGTCTAGTATTATCCGGGGTGGCTGCTTAAGCTGCAGTTAGGAAGGTGCTGACCCCTATAATATTTTAAGGGTAGCACTTGAACGCATGTTTGGCGGGGTTTTGGAATAGTGGCGTTACAGTGTTTGTATATTCATAATTTATAAATCATAAATTAAAGACAGGGCTAAAATAGTTTTTAGTTATTTTATAGTTTAATATAAAATTACGAATTTAACCTGAAATTTGGTATCTTGTCAAAATGGTTAGCTATACTGTTTGCGACTGAGCAAAAATACAAAATTCAAATACTAAGAGAAGAACTTTTCATTCATAAGTATTTTCTGTTCATATTATGTAATTGAATTAATGAGATATTGATAAATCTCAACATACACGTAACTTATGATCAATGGCGTACTATCATAATTTTCTGCTGTAAGTTCTATATGTATAGGCTATTTCTTTGGTTTAGGCGGAACTAAATTTTCAAATCTAGTAACTATTAACGATTTATTGAAGCTTTTGCTTATTTTGTTTAGGGAAAGCCTACTTAAATATATAAAATGTTGGTTAGTGACAATTTAAGAAAAATGAAATTCCATTAAGTTCCGTCTAATGATTTTTATTTATTTTCTTGTGTGTCTCATTAATTTTATAATAATAAATTACATTTGTGTAATTGTGTTTTATTGATTGTTTGTATATCCTATCTTTATCTTCTTTTGAAAATATCAAGATTTTTCTTTTTCTACCGATAACAATTATTCTAATAAATGGCCTTACGTCACTAGACAGCCAGAAACTATTGTCCGCCATTTTGAAAGACTCTCTTGGTCTTTCCAAATAGCATGTAATACTCCCTCCTTTAGTCTTTTTATTCAATGAATGATATAAACAGTGATACTACCAACATAATATTTAAAAAATTGAAATCCATGGATTTCTAAACGCCCTTTTATGTATCATCACTTATGTGTCTGTCTGTCAGTACAGTAGATATTTTCGGCAAACGACTAAACATAGAGAGTTGAAATTTAGCATGCCTATATAGTTCGTGGATGTGGTAAATTACTGAGACTTGTTAATTCCACTAAATTATTTATTTATTTGTACGTTTCAAGTACTCGGTCATTATCAAAAGTAACTCCTAACTATATATATATAAAACCACCTCCAGGTCCAGTCGCCTTCAGTGTATCACCGCCTCCAAGGTGATACTAATGCCTTCCTCCGCTGTTCTCATAAATCAATATACCTAACTATACAGCGGCATCTTCACAGAATCATACAGCATTCTGTTCTAACCCTATGCTTGCAGCTAGTGATGCATGCTTGCTCTGCGTAAATGCCTTATATATATATAGTTAGGAGTTACTTTTGATAATGACCGAGTACTTGAAACGTACAAATAAATAACCTGGTGGTGCTACCTGGACTGCACGTGACGGCTGGGCGTACGTCGGCAGCACTTAGGCTGCGACTGGCATGTAGTAGTAGGTACCTGAGAGGCGGTTAAGCTGAGCTCGAAGTTCCTGGGTGGCGGCGGGGCCGTGCAGTTGACGACGTTCTCGGTAGCCACGTAGTGGTTGGTTGGTATCCGCGTGCCGGAGACCTGGTGCGGATGTGGGCCGTGTAATTGTTGATATCTGGGTGGCGGAACGACCTGGTGTCGCTTTAAGCACAGGGTGCTTAAGTTAATGATGGGGTACAGCGTACCCTGTAGATAGAATTACGCCCACAACCGATACGGCAGACTGACCGTACCCCAAGGCTAAGCTCAAGGATATCTAGAGCAGTTGTGGGAGTAAAAGCACAGTTAGGTTGATACTAATTTTATTCATTAAAAATCACAATATATAAACAAAATGTTAATGTAAATATTATTAAAATTATTGCTATAAAGTACAAATTAATTATAACATATGACGTGTTAATTGGAACACCATTGACGTCACTTTGTAATGTTGCATAGTTTAATTTTTGCAATGTAATACATTTGATAAAAAATGGAATTAAATGTTATGTTTTAATTTTTGGGAAATTAAATAGGTTCCTAATAGCGAGTTAAAATTACTCGGCACTTATACGGTCACTTTGTAATGTTGCATAGTTTAATTTTGCAATGTAATACATTTGATAAAAAATGGAATTAAATGTTATGTTTTAATTTTTGGGAAATTAAATAGGTTCCTAATAGCGAGTTAAAATTACTCGGCGCTTGTGGCCAATAGCAGTAAACCACTGAAAATGCCTCCACAATCTCTTTTTTCTTATTTCACGTTAATTGATTTTGCTATTAAAGCAATTATCCAAGATATTTATAAATTTTCTTGTTGAATTCCATGCATGGACTGGATTCGAACCTAAGACCTAAGCAACGTAAGGCAGGTGTGTTACCATTTTGCTACCCCGGTCGGCTAAACATTATCTCTTCTGAACTACTAATTTTATCATTTTAATGTTCTCTTACGAACTCTCCACGTGCTTGATGTAAACTGGTGCTTATCAAACGACACTGTCTCGGAACAGGTTCGCAAGAAAATGTAACGTCTATGTCGATCCAGTGTAGATGCGCTATCAGAGAGAATACTACTCTTAACATAATATTACTTGTGTTACTTTCTTTTCGTAATACAACAAACATTTTAATTACTATTACTTTTAAATTACACTACTTAGACCGATTCATCGTTTCCCTTATGACTATCATGATTATTTTTCCACTTAAACATGCATGTAAACCATAAATAACATATATTTCCCGGTATTTACAACTAATTATAAAATACGGTTGAGAGAGCCTGCTTTTAAAGTATATTTTAATGAATTATTAGTCGTAAAACATGCATTATACTGTGTTTAAACACATGCGACACAGGATATAATATTGAGATGTACAACGCAACGAGCGCGCAACGTCTGTTATCGCAGCGTACGTTACGACAAATTAAACTTAATTATTTAAACTCAGCAGTAACATTAAAAATAATAGGAATATGTATATATATCTGGAACATACAAATTACTCTTTAAAGCTTCGTAATCGGTATCATTAAATCGGTACATTAAATTAAAAGGAATGTATGGAATTATGGGGAGTGCCCTCATTTAAATAATATTGATAATTATAAATTAGAGTAGCTGATTAATTTGGAATATTGATATTATTTTGTTTTATTGTATTTACTCGAATTTTAAATATGTATTGGGTTGTGTAATAAATTCCCGCGTTCTTTTGTTTATAAGATTTATTGAAGAAAACAATAATTATAGTAACAAATTAATCAATAATATATTCTCCATCAATATATACAACCTTTTCCACCTATCGACCAACTTGTTGATGCCGTCTCGCCAAAAATCTTTTGATTTTGTGTTGAAGAAATTTGTGAGCCAGGTTTTGAGGTCTTCATCGTTAGCGAAGGGTACGTCCCTCATTTGGTTCGACATGGAGCGGAAAAGGTAATAATCCGTTGGCGCAAGGTCCGGAGTGTATGGCGGATGCGATAAAACCTCCCATTTGAGATCATTGAGATCTTGTGGCCATCGCTCAAGTTATGTGGCACCCAATTTCCAAGTTTTTGAGTAAAGGCCATGGAGTAAAGATGGTAAGCGATGGTCGTAAAGGTACATTCTACCTTTCGGCCATCTCTTGTGTTGTTTGACGACCATCTTCCTTCAAAAACATCTTGACACAACCATCGTCGAAGCAGGGTGTGGGCCGGAGCGAGGTGCATCACCAAGGTCAAAATTGCCATTTTTAAACTTGGAAGACCAATCTTGCGCGGTCCTCGGAGCTATAGCATCTACTCCATATACGTCACAAATGTCACAAGCTGCTTCCGTAGCTTTTGGACCACGACGAAAGGCAAAATAGTGCAGATGTCGAAAATGACTTGTTTTACCTCCTGGAACTTCCATTTCAAAAGCCTCAAATTCAATTAAAATTAATTAATTCCGAAAATTAAAGCAGATAAGTTTGTAGAGCACGAAAAATACTTAAGAATGCATACATAAACTTAACCTAACAAAACCCAAAATTGCGGGAAAAAGATAAAATACAGAAAACGCGGGAATTTATTACACAACCTAATACTTAAAACTCGAAGTCTCGCACTTGCAAGTTTATAATGCATGAACGGGTTTGAACTAAACTCTCTGGTCGCTAGCTTGTTGCAATTATTTTTAGGTAGGTTTTAAGGGTTGCCGAATTAAAGTCGTCATTTTAATTAACCTACTTTAATTAACTATTACGGGTTTAATATTTACAAGTATTACATTACTAACATGCACTCAACACATGAGAGCTCTTTAAGACACACGAATACTAATCCTGACACTTTATTCTAATTATTCCAGAGAACAAAAATTTATTTTTCGATTCACGTAAAATGAGTAAATTGTGACTATCATCGTTACCCCCCACCCCCACCCTTTAATTCATGGAGCCGCATGTAAAGCTATCATGGGCTGCTTGCAGTTTGCCCACCGCTGCTCTAAAGAGATCTGCTATCGAATCGAATAAGCTCGAGCCGCATTTATTAGGATAAGTTAAAGTAGTATGTAACTTTAGCATTAGTCACAGCCTACGAATTAGAATTCTCTGCTGTTACGTTTTCTCTACTTTGTTGTATGGAGCCACGACATTGACGCTGCCGGTGCAAGTTTTTACTTACCTTTTAGCTTTTTAGTTAAAAGGTACTCGAGATGTGGAAATACAAGTGGATGCTTCGAATTTTCCTAGAAGGATAATGTACAAGACACCAACATATTATTTACAGAATATAGCAAAAATGAAATTGCTAACTATGTAAAAGGGGACTTGAGTGTCTAGCCCATGTCCTGCGAAATACCCAATACAAAATATTAAGGAACTTCATGTTGAATATCCTTTTGGCTCAAAAACTTGAGTTAATACTACGGAGCTTTTCAGGGGAGCTGTGAATTAAACTAAAATCATATTAATCGTTACGTTCGTGAAGATACCGAAAAAGATGTTGGCGGAGCAAGGAAGAGGCTTTGAAGAGCATCTGTCTTAGTAGGGTCGCCTTCCTAATGCCAAACTGACGCTATCTCCCCCATCTCTCTTAAATTATAAAACGCAGATTTTTTTAAAATTACAAATACCTAATACGAGTACAATTCATAAACAACAAAAATTAAAGTCTGGCTTAAATAATTTGGTTTATATCATTTTTGTTTTTTTTTTTTTTTTGTTTTGTTGTTTCTTGGTAAATTAATTTATTTTGGGCTTAATTTAATGACATGTTGATGGTATAGACAGATTGTCACAGGCAGCCGACCTTTGAATTCTAATTCTACCAAAAAAGTTACTGTATTGCAATTTATTTCAAAAATCTACCTTGCGTTCAAACAGCCTGCACAAATCAAAATAACCGCATGGGGCACCCCATGCGGTGATTACCTTGTTTACAGCATCCCCGCCCTTGCGTCTCAAGCGACAGGTTAAAAGAAGCAACAAATTCTGCGTAGGTTTACTTGTTAGAAAAATCTCATGGTAAATTTGTTTATAGATATACATGACGAAAATGCGTGTGACTTTATATTTAATTATATTACTTGTATTATTTTTCTCTTGTTCCGTAAATGCTTGTTTTCGTAATACAGTTTAATCGAAGGCACGTCAAAGCAATGTACGCCCGTAAGCACTTAGTTTATTTGTACCGCTTAATAAATATCACCAAATTAATTTGCGTATGACATTTTTCGATTTATTTTTATAATATTTAGTAATTTATTGTTAGTTGTCAAAAATCTATTATCAGAAAGCAAAAACTACAAAAATCCTTGCTATAATAATTAAATGTAAAATAATACGAGGATTACCTTTTAATTTTTTAGAAAATATAAGAAAGAAAAAATTTTTTTTTGAACAAACAATTTTATTGCTTTTCGAAACATTTTTCAAACAAATTGGTATCACAAAAATATGGTTTTCGAAGGCTTCAATTGCTTCTTGAGGTGTTGAAAATCGCTGTCCACGCATGTTTTGACAAGTCGTTAAGGGATAAATTAGGTGGATACGGGCAGTGAGACATTAATTCGATGTTTTTCTCCTTCAAATAATCAATTGTTTGACGTGCTGTGCGGGAACAACTTATATTGTCATTATGAAGAATGATGCGAAATTGTTGGTTGTTTTTCTTGATTTTGTCGATGACTTCTGGCAAACAAATTGTTGTATACCATTCACTATTAACGGTTCTCCGATCCTCTAAAAGAGTATTTGCGACATGTCCAGTACAACCGAAGAAAGAAGCGATCCTTTTCTTGGAAGTGCTTTGTGAACGAACTACTTTTGTGGGTTTCGGTTCATCTTGGAAGACCCAAACAGTGTATTGTTGCTTAGTTTCCGGTTCATATGTATAAATCCAAGTTTCGTCACCTGTAACGATGTTGTATACGTATTATGCGGTGCTTAGGTTGAATTTTTTTAGCATTCTCTTACATCAATCAACACGAGTCTTTTTTTTGAGGTTTGGTCAAATTATGCGGAATCTATCGGGAACAGATCTTTATCACAACTAAATGTTCATGCAACATCGAATGTATTGCAGTTTGCGATATGCCAAAGGATGCTTCTATCTCACGGTAAGTCACATGCTAATCTTCTTCAATCATTTTACGCACAGCATCGATGTTTTTTGAATCACAACCGATTTTGGTCGACATTCACGAGATTCGTCACTGACGGACGCACGACCACGACGAAATTCTGCAAACTACTTGTAAATTGTCTTTTCTGATGGAGCTTCATTCCAAAAGTTGAACGAAGCGAATCTATGCATTGTTGTTGAGTTAGGCCTTTACTAAAATCGTAAAAAAATCATCCAACGAAAACCTTCACGAGTAATATCAATTTTTTCACAAACTTTTTTTTAACGCTCACTGTCAAAAAACTATTCGGTCAATTTATATGCTTCCACTGATTTTACAATAACAAATGCCAAATTTAACCTTTTACTGCATGAATTTTTATTTTTGGCTGAAATAATTCATGGGCATTAGAAATTGGTTCTTATTGATAGAAAAATTAATTAAAAAAATATATTTAAAATATTAATTATTATTTTTCTGAAAAAATAATAATTTACGGTTTGTGCCATACATGGAACATTATGATTCTGCATTATGTTACAAAAGAAAATGATTCCGTATTATTTGCTCGTCAATTGCTAGCTGTTCTTCATTAGGGAATAAAAGCAGTCGCCCTCGAATTTTTGAAAGAATAGGTCGTATCTTCTAGTTGTCCTTTCTCAATAAATTCAGAGTTATCGTTGAAGTGCAAATTCCGCTTGATATCCTCAAATCTAATGCAGCCCATTACTTGAAATACTGCAGGATCTATTGCTGTGTATGTGGCATATATGAACATTCATGAAGTAACGTTGTGATTCAGTTTTAAAAGTAAAATAAAAAATAAAAATCGGAATGTGCCATATATGGCACACCGTGCGGTAAAGGGTTAACTAATATAGTAATGACATATTTCAATATTGCCATCTAGTGGTCGTTTCTAAAAACATAAAAGGTAACCCTCGTAATGTAGTTTTAACAAGCTACTGTAAAAATCCTTATGGTAAAAATATATTAAAATAGAAAACCACTTTATTCTACCACATACATATCGTATGAAAAATTAAATAAAGTCAACAGAACCAGAAGAAGAAGATCAGCACGAAGGACATAAGTTATACAAATAATAATTACGTTACATTTTTATGACTGAAGAAAATTAACATATTATATACATTTTAGTGGGACATTTAGTTTAGTTCTTTAACCTTTACAGTAGAGATATGTCGTTCGCGAACGATTCGGTCCAAAAGAACGAATCGTTACAGTGAATTGATACGACCGAATCTTTTAATTAGCAGCGAACTTCAGTACGCGAACTCACGAACCAATGCTAGCGAGTGGCGAGTGTGACTCGATATGGAACGGAACGGAACTAGAATCGAGCACAGAGCTCAGGCTGGTGGCTGTTTAGTGTGTAGTGTGGAACACACGTACATCTATGTGTGTAATTTGGTATGTAGGCGAACTTAGAACATGGCACGAGCGAAAGCTGAACGGCAGACTCGAGATCCTGCGCAGTACAATGTGTGTATGTGTACGTGATACGTACACGTACTACGTACACGTACTGCGTGTACACGTACTGATACGTTCACCGTTTGCGAACTACTAGCGACTGTCTAACGATCACGGACGATGCATCTCTACTGTTCTCAGCTCCCAATACACAACTATGCAAAAACAAAACCAAGTTTAGCGTGACGTAGACAGTAAACACTAGATTTGTTGTACGCCAACGATTCGTTCCAAAAGAACGAATCTTTTTAGAGAGTACTGAATACTGAACGAATCTTCAAAAAGATTAGGATTTCCCACCTCTACTTTGCCCGGGGTAATAATTATGCCCCCATGGAAAAAGCCCTTAGAGCACCCTACAAATAAATACATAAAACAAATACAGAATTATAATTTATTGTTACAAATTAACACAAGATTTCGGGTTAATATTCACAAATCCTTAACAATCATTTTTATTTACAATGTGATTTAAACGGAATTGATTTTTCTTGTTGTTTTATAATCGTTAATAATGCTTTCATAATCTAAATTCTGACACAATTCATTTTTAGTCGATAATAAAGTCGAACAATTTAATCTCTCTTGGCTCATCTCCGTTCTAAGATACTTTTGTTAAATTAACTTTAAGCTGGATTCACAGCTCTTAAATTAGTCGTCTATAGACTATTCATTGTGGATAAAATTAGTATATAGTTTTAACGTTTAACGAAAGCGTTTACAGCTCTGAAAATAATGCATAACGAATGTTGTGACATCTATGTTTTTTTAAACCAACTACGATGGAATAAAAGCATTTGTGACTTTTTACGAACCCGCCATCAGCGAGATCGTGATTTATTACTAAATTTTAATAACAAAATTATAACCGCAACTACAGCAATTATTTTTCTTTTATAAAGCCATCTGCAATATATAAAAAATTAGCTAGTGACAATTTAAGTAAATTTAAATTCCATTTAGTTCTGCTTTAAGGTTTGGAATAGGCTATATAGGGTGTTAACGGTCTTCTTTTTTTCTTTTTTAATGGGTGCTACTAAAAGTCAAAAGAAGGTGAAAAACCTTAAAACACCTTAGTAAAAGTTTCATAATAAAAGAGATAATATTTTTTTAAGTTTTTATAGAGAAGCGATAAATTAATGTTAAAAAAACTTGTAGTAACCTGCGAACTAACAAATTTCATTTGTTTTTCATGTACGAATTTATAACCTCGTTGACGAAAACCCCTCAACCAGTTAACGGCAAACTGCTCGGCAATTAGGTTTCTCAAATCGTATTGTATGGCGAACACTACGCGAGCATCAATTATCAATTAACGAGTACAAGCTTTGCATCCTCAGGATCATCATCAACGCGTACAGTTCTGTAGATGGTTTTTGCGCAAACATGACGAAGTGCCGCATTTTGCGTTGAGTGTGTTGGCGTCTAACAAAGCTACGTTTACGCGTAATGGTACAAACAACTGCCACAATACACACATCTGGAGTTTCGAAAATACGCATGTGTTTCGCCGTGGTCATTTTCCGGACAGATTTTCTGTGAACATATGAGCCGGATTGGTAAACTCACAGTTGATTGGCCCCTTTGTGTTAAATGCTGAAAATTATTATTATTATTTTTTTTTTGCAAAATAATTTGCCAGAACTTTTAGAAGGTATTCCATTAAATATACGTCAAGAAATGTGGTTTCTTGAAGACGGTGCACCCGCGTATTTCAGCCGCTTCGTTCGTCAACACTTAAACAAGGTATTTGAAAACAAGTGGATTGCTCGGGGCTGTCCTGTTCCTTGGCCTCCCCTATCACCAGACTTAACACCATTAGATTTTATTTTTCGATGGTGTAATTCTAATACCTCGGAACCCACTTTTTTCGATTTTGGGGTTATGAGCTATTCCCATGACAAAAAGTGTGCCGAATCAATTGGAAAATACTTCGTAAGCCGCAGGGGATTGACTTAAGTGCTATGCTATACCCTGTGAAAAAATACCTAGTATCCAAAACTGTTACAGTTGTTGGTACTGGTACCTCGTAACCCACCTTTTACTGGCATAAACACGTTAAATTACGGAATAAAAGAAATACATTTATCAGTTTGAATATAATAAAAGAAATTATCAATAATTCAAACAAATTTATCAGTTTTTCAATCATTAGGAACGTTTTTTTGTTTTCCTGAAAATTTGATTTTTTTGGGTTTCGAGGTATTAGAATTACACCATCGATTTGTGGGGGCATTTGAAGACCATTTGATACACCACCGAAATTATGGACCTGGAGGATCTCCGTAACCGGGTGGAAGCAGCAACGGTGGGATTTCGACAAGGCATAGGCTTTGCAGCATACGCTGATTCATGGATACGTCGAGCAAGACTTTGCATAATACAGCAGGGTGATAACCTCGAACATCTGCTGTAAAAGTGCTTATAGTTTTGTTTTGATCCCATAAAAATAAAAACATAAAAAATTAATATCTCTATTATTATAAAACTTTTACCAAGGTGTTTTGAGGTTTTTCGTCTTCTTTTGACCTGTAGTATCACCCATTAAAAAAGAAATAAGAAGACACCCTGTATATAATTTAGCTTTCATATTTCTTTCTTTATTATTATTATTATTTTTTAATAGGTCTGCGAAATCCACTCACCCCGCCTAAGGACGACCCTCGGCGGTAATAATCTAGATGTTGATACACCATAAATATAATTTAAAAAAAAACTTGTTTTTTTAAAAATATTTCAAAGAAAAGAAAAAAGAAACTTAAGGAGAATAAGAATGTTAGTTAGAGCCTCAATTTAATATTGACCCGTCTAGATAACCGCAAGTTCAAATTCTGGACTCCACTTCGGATTTTGCGCCTTTTCGCTCGACTCAGCTTCGAGTATTTAATAATTAAATATGAGTACCACATGGCTTTCAAATGCGTCACCTAGAAATTGAAAATTTCTTTTACTCCTATTATTCATTAATTATGGTTCTTAGTAACATAATTACTTCCGAAATCTATATCTCACTACAGTTAAATATCTTTAAAATTCCGGTTTATGTTCAAATGTAAACAAACTGTTTTATTTACAAAATATTTTCTGTACACTTAATTTTTTGTGTGGGTGTTTCAATATACTGTTATGTAAACAACAATATATATTTTGTACGCCTACAAAATTACACATTTTTACATGAAATTTGTTTATAATTTCCCGGCTCAATAATTTAAGTGTTTTAACATATTTCTGTTAATAAAATCGTTAAGATAATGAACATGTTAGCCAAGTTACTTATATGACCAGCGTTACACTAGAGGTATGTAGGTTGCATGTATCTGTATCATTAATAAAATGAGAAAATCGTAGTCGTGTTCTGTAATGCTACACATATAATATTTTAATTAACGAAACACACGCAATAGAGAAACTCGATATGTTATTTATTATATTAATTGATACCTATTTTTTTAAATATACAATAAAATCATTAACGTCTCTAGGGGTTCATTTTGATACCAGGGCCATCATTAGGTGAGTCTAAGTGATCGCTCAGATCATTTCGAGATGTGGACGTCGGAAGGCCATGAGATTATGACATGTGTGTAGCATCTGAAAATTCTATTGTAATATTTTTCTTATACCTCTGAATTTTATGAATTTTATTTAGAGGGCGCCTTCATGAGCGCGATTTATGACTTACTTAAAGGCGTCAAATTATGTCTTGCCTATAGCCGCCTAAAACCCTCACTCCAGCTCTGTTTGCTATTGAAGCCCCTGAGAGTGAAAAACAATTAATTTAGATTATTGGTTACACAAAGCGAAAGCAAATTACACAAGAACCTCATGTTGCAAGTACTGCAAGTAGATGGAATCGACATGACCAAGGGCGGCTTTTATGTAAGGGCAAATGGG
This sequence comes from Liopterus haemorrhoidalis, assembly GCA_963971575.1. Lineage (NCBI taxonomy): Eukaryota > Metazoa > Arthropoda > Insecta > Coleoptera > Dytiscidae > Liopterus > Liopterus haemorrhoidalis. The sequence goes on from OZ020617.1 coordinate 38,819,093, forward strand.
CGATGCCCCCCCGCCCCATTTGCCTAGAAAAATAATCTTTTTATGTTTTTAAATGTTACCATGTTGAAATTTTATTTTAAGATGTTAAGATTCTTATTTCATTTTTAATTTAAATCTTTAAACCTCAGACCTTGTTTTTTTTGGGTCTTGTAGGTATGACCAAAAAACACTTATACCGTCATTTTGTCGTCTGTCTGTCTGTCTGTCTGTCTGTTCGGTAAAAATTGTAGCCAAACGGCTAAACCTAGAGAGTTGAAATTTAGCATGTTTATACCAACTCTTTGACCCACACATAAGAAAAATACTAAAACATCTAAAAAACATATCCCTCTAAAAATGTAAACAAATATCTGCTCATCGAAAAAACGTGGATTAACGTGGATTAACGATCAAAATTTTATTTTTGCAAAATAAATTATTTTTACGCGATTTTTGCCAAAATTGTGCAATTTTTTTTTGTCGCACAGCCTGTAGCCCAGATGGCTTAAACTAAAAATCTGAAAAAAATTCTAAGTAATGTACATTTGTGTGAACCGGAATAGTACAACAGGAATTTTTGATCAGATTAGGTTTTCGGAAAATAACGCATTTTTTGTGTTTTTAGCTTAACCATGCAAAATATTTAATAACGTATGTAAGTCATTCAACATGCCTTGATAGTGTAACGGTTAGAACTCTGGTGTTCTAATTTGCAAACTAGGTTTCGATCATGAGTCAATTTTATTTTTTCTGTTTTTTTTGCATTTTTATTTTGTTTAAATTATTTTTTCAAAATTCTAGTTATATTTGGGCAATTGTTGCATTTAATTTTTAAAAGCCTAAATTTAATAACCAATGGAAATTGTTGAAATTGAATACATGAAATCGGAGGGGCGGAGCTATGATTGAAAACAACCAATGGAAGCCATAGGCGCAATTTTCAAAATATTGATGAACCTTGCTATATAAAAAAAATACTGCACATATTTAGAAACCTAAATAATGGTATTAGGCATTCGAATTAAAATTAACAAAAAAAAATAAATAAAATATTTTAACATAAAATTTGTTTTGGCATCCCAAATAATCATCATTCACTTACTAAATACCTGCGAAACCCTGAAATATGTGAAAATTCACACTTCACATCAATTTTTTTATACGCTCTGCTCAATTTAATAGTTCACACTGCAGCGCTCCCATGTTTCGGGCATTCAACTATTTTGCTGTAAGCTCTAATACTAGCGTCGGCGAATCAACGCAGTTACGTCACACAACGTAACAAACAATTGCATTGTTCCAAACAATACAGTCGTTTGTTACGTATTGTGACGTAACTGCGTTGATTCGCCGACGCTAGTATACCAAATTTTAAACAAAATTTTACACAGACTCGCTGCTCTCCGATAAGGTGCATCTTAAAAATTGCCAGTGCAAAGGAAACTGAACTACAAAAACCGCTAGAAAATATCTTATCGAAATAAAATCAACAGCATACAAGTCACAAATGACAGCTGCATCACATCAAGTTGCTCTTCACATCTCCACTTACTAAGTATTGCGCAACGCTAACAGTTCGTGTATGATTTATAAAACCTCGTTTTAGCAACATTCACATAATTCTACGTAAACACTTATTTACGACTTTCAGTTGAAGTATAATAGATTTGGTAACGCTAAATAAATTTATACAACGCTTGTTCAGAGTTGAAGGTCTGTCTACAACCTGTTAATTTTTAATTTAAGGAATCCTTAATTCCTGCCTTTGATGACTCAAATAATTACTATTTTAAGTGAAACCTCCAGACGAGTTCTCATTAGTGAATTGTTAGTAAAACAATTATTGTTATTTCTGACGTACCTTGGTTGAAACAAGACAGCTTACTTAATATTGGTAAAAGCAGACGGCCACAAAATAATGTATTGATAGATCTGGGTTCATGAGCTGTCAAAATGTATTTTCAATGATACTTTATCGATTTTAGTGGGTGTATTTCTTTATCTTATGCTATTTTTAAACCTAAGTATAAATAAAATAAAATTGGAAGACACACTCTATCGTATAAATAACATTACATCAAATTTTTAATACTGTTATTTGTGACATATTCGGAAGAAATTCGACTTATGTCAAAAGTTTTTAAAGTTTCTTTTGGCACTTAGTCTTTCGATCATGTTAGCAAACTCTTATTTATTTTCGTTACAAAATAAGCCTTAAAATTACAAATACACACAGGTCATTATATCCATGCCATTACCGACATTTGAAATCGAGCCCTTCCTGGTCTAGCAGTCAACGAGGCTCTACGCTTACCACTACACCATGGTGGTGTGTCAAAAGTTCAAATCCTGACCAAATCAAGCGTACAGTTGAAGGTAGTTTCCCAGGTGATACATATATTTAAATATCTTTATTTTGTCCATTTCAAAATAGACTATTTCTTTACTCTAGTTTTTCATCTGATTTTTGTGTTTCTTTTTTGTCTCTAATACCCAGTTACATAAAATTCTTACAAATAGTTATAAACTAAATCGAGATATAAAAGAAAAAAAGACGTTGTAATAATAATAATAATAATAATATTTACTTATTTATTGTCCACATACAATACAAAAAAATCCTAAAAACTATACATGGGGTTTTCAGTCAATAAGTTTTTAATTGTTTTTTTAAATTGTACTGAACTTAATTATTTGGTAGAAACTGGTAACAAATTCATAAACTTTATAGAATAATAGTTCATACTATATCCTGATTTATTTATTCGTGTAAAATCGGGGTAAATATTTGATTTATTACGTGTGTTGTAGTTGTGAACATCTTCATAAGACACAAAAGAATTTAGGTTTTGATGGGCATATACTAAACAGTGATAGATAAAAAGTGATGGTAGTGTCATGATTTTAAATTCTTTAAAGAGTAACCTACAATCAGCTCTATAAGATGCACTCCCCATCACCCTTATTGCACGCCTCTGTAGTCTAAAAACTCTTTCAGCAGAGGCAGAGTGTCCCCATGCTAAAAGAGCGTATGCTGTCTGCGACTGAAATAACGCAAAATACGTAATTAATAAAACTTCCCTTGTAACAGATTTTTGTAGGTTTCTTAGAAGATAGATAGTTTTGCACTATTTCCCACATATATGGGCAAAGTGATGATCCCATATCAAATGAGGATCATTATGGACTCTTAAAAATTTAAGGCAATTCAGATTATTATAGTTATGCTTTTTTGTTGTTATGAGTAAATTTTGCGTTTTCTCCTCATTTAATGATAATTTATTTGATAGAAACCAGTCTTTTGCTTTAGATAAATTATCACAATAATCATGTTGCATGGGTTCTAGAGACAATGATCTTGTTATAAGGGTCGTATCATCGCCATATAATATAGATTTCGTCTTAATAGCAGAAGAGAAATCATTGAAGTACATTTAAAATAACAATGGACCAAAAATTGAACCCCGCGGTACTCCATACATAATATTTAGCGAATCTGACTTTGAATTATTTATACATACAAACTGTTTTCTCTTTGTTAGATATAATTCTATACGTATTCAGCTACTGTGATTAAAACCGTACATAGCGAGTTTAGCAAATAATATATCATGCGAATATCGTCATATAACATTTAAAAATCGTACCAAATAAAAACGCAAAAACGGGTGTTGTAAATTTTATATCGAATTTTGTTGTGTAATTATGTTATGTAATAATGAGTGCTTTTTATTCAAAACATTTTGAAGCGATATTTTTATGATCCCACCCAAAAGGGTCAAAAATGTCCTTTTGAAGTGCAACAAAATATATACACAATTCAGTAGACTTTGTGAAGTATTGGGTGAAACGTTATAAAATTAATAAAAATGTTGACGATTCACCAAATCGTGGATTAAAAAAAGTGACCAATAAAAAACAAGATAAAATGGTCTTTAACATTTTTAAACATAATCCTATGTTATCTTTAAGTAAATATCAGGCAATTTTGTTAAAAAAGAACATTAAGTTAAGTCTAATGACCCTAAAAAGTCGTTTTATTGAAAATGGAAATAAATTAAGAAGCACCAAAAAAAAAAAACTATTGTTATCAGTGAAACATGACGAAAAACGTCTCTCTTGGGCCAAAGAATATTTAGACCGCGATTAGAGTAATGTGGTTTTCACTGATGAATCTAGTTATTACATAGGGTGTACATGAAGTATAAGCTTCGAACAAAAAACGTTCAAAATTTGAATCAGCTAACTCGTCAAATATGGCAGATATGGAGATCGCTGCCAAAGTATGCCGAAAAGCTGGTAGAAAGTGTACCGAAAAGATGCCAAGCAATAATTGATAATAATGGAGATTGGACCAATTATTAGGTAGTAGCGTAATAATATTTACAGTAAATTTTTAAATTATTTTTAGTTTTTCCTTTTCTCTCTTATAGTTCGTCAAAAATCAACAAGGACTTCTTATTGTACAGACTGTATCTAATAAGCTATCAGTCGAATAGAAGACTTTTGCTACTGAAGATTTATAGTTACCGAAAGTGAATGAACGGATACTAATTTATATTAGTATCCGCATTTATATGCTGGAATACGTTAGGCAAGTGTTGCCTTTAGTTTGCTCAACCATCTCGGGCATTCGACTATTATCTACCGAAAGACGAAACTGCGCATTTTTTACAGCAATGTTCAGTTAGTCCTGTAGTATGCATGAGAGACTTGGTAAGTCAAAAAACGATGACCAAAAAATTGCAAACAATTATTAATAAATGTATGCGAATTATAGTAGAAATGCAATGGCAACTCACATAACAAAATGAGATCCGATAAAAAATTCAAGCGCAAATAGATGTGATAACCGGACAACATTGCAAAATAATCTTTGGACTGAGGCAAAATCCGCAACCGCAACCCGCAAGGCAAAAGACGCATATTAAGACCCAAACTAACCTGAGGACGGTCAATTGAGAAGGAGGAGAATACGTGTGGGAAAAGTTGGAACCAGATGAAAGAATTAGCTCCAAACTGTATCCAATGGAAACACTTTATTAAATCCCTTTGCTCCATGTAGGAGTTATAATACCCAATGTATGAAGTATATCCCTTAGTCAATATTATAGCTGGTAGCTAACATATATATTTTATAAAAACCTAGAATTTTATAGATATTTAATGTGTGTACCCATAACACATAGTTTGAAATGCACTGGAATAAATTAGCACATTAGGGTGTTATTTCTTGTTAGGTATTATTTGTGAAGTTACTTTTGGTCAATTTCCGTCAGCCAAATCGATTAATAATTAATCATTATTTGTTTAATAATATCAGTGTCCAGCTGTGATACAGTTTACATTAAACATTATCTTGGGGTCAGACAATGACCTAGTATAGGTGAGGTTTAGTGTACATTAGGTCAGTTTGTTTGTATTGCGCTGGGATTAGACCCTTGTATTTTCAGTTTAACTTTCCAACTAAGACCTTAGATTTACTCACAAGTTTAGTACTTAGGATAAACTTAACCGGTCGAACCGTCATTATAGGGTGTCAACTAGCGATTAATTTGTCGATTTTAAATAAACTTTGATTATGTAAATATTGCTAATAAACGGCTTTGAACCAATAGACCGTCATAAAGATTGTTATTAAAGGAAAATCGATTAGTTCACGCTTCAACAGAACTGTTCACGTACGGATAGTGGCAGTAGCGTAACTATAATGCTTGGGGTTTCTGGGCAGAAAAAAACCTGTGGCTCTATTTTTTTTTTTTTTTTTTTGTTAGTTAAGAAACGGTAATTGTTATTAACTTCAGCGTTCTATCCTGCTGTTATATTTGCTTCCTTAAATTACCCGTTGCCAGGGATATAAATTTTGATCATATTATCTAAAGTCACTGGATTCTTTCATATTTAGTTCTTACATTCCCATATATTGTGAAATACACAAGCAGCAACTATTATTGGTTTTTATTTTAAATATGCCAATACTGGAACCGTCGTTTTAGCACAAAATTGTATTTTTGGATAAACGAAATCATCACCTATGTTTGATAAATGCAATTTTGTCCATAGTATCATAATAATTAGCTCTTTGAAATTTTTTTAGCAATATCAAATCTAAAAAACGTATATCTAGGTCTATTCTTCATCCAAATTTATAATTTAATTGTACTCAAATTGTAATCATAGTCAAATGTCAAACAATAAATGTCAAATTCTTGATTACTATTTAATCCGTACCCATGGTAGTGATTAAATTTTATTAATAGTCAACAGCTTAAGCCTGAATTAAGTATGCGGTGCAATGAAATTTAAATTTTAATTATTAGTTAAGAATTAATTATGATCGGTGCAAACGGCCGTTACTGGACTTAACTACTTAACTATTTGTCATTTGTATACCATCAACATCACCGCAATTCTTTTTTTTCAGAACAGGAGTGTTACCGAAAGAGTCATCCGAAGTAGAAGGTCCTTTCACTAAGATTCACCAGTTTTGAAGATGAATCTTCCAAAAAATTGATGTGAAGTGTGATTTTTCACACATTGCAGGATTTCACAGGTATATAATAAGTGAAGGCGGCATGCTGAGTGTGTAGTACAAATTTTGCTTTGTAGTGATCACGGCAAAATCAACGATATTTTTAAATAATTTATCGTCTGTTAATCTAAGAGCTTTAAAAACAAATTTTATGTTAAAATATTTTTTTGTTAATGTCAATTCGAATACCTAATACCATTATTTAGGTTTCTAAATATGTACAGTATTTTTTCTTATATAGCAAGGTTCATTAAGATTTTGAAAATTGCGCCTACGGCTTTTATTGGTTGGAACTCATATGCTCCGCCCCTCTGGTTTCGTATACATGACACATAGAATGAAAATATAATTCCAACAATTCCAACTGGTTATTAAATTTACCCTCTTAAAAATTAAATGCAACATTTTCCTAAATATAACTAGAATTTTGACAAAATAATTTAAACAGAATAAAAATGAAAAAAAAAACAAAAAATAAAATTGTCTCCTCTACCCGGGAGCGAACCTTAGTTTGCTGCATAGCAAGCGAGAAAGCTAACCATTAGATCAGGATACGCCTTCTAGTATAGTGTGTTACATAACTATAACTTTTGTACATCGTGAACCAAAAAAACACAAAAAATGTGTTATTTTCCGAAAACATTATCTAATCAAAAATTCCTCTTATACTGTTGCCCGGTTGTGTTACATTACTTAGAATTTTTTCAGATTTTTAGTTTAAACCTAAAAAAATTAAAATTAAAAAAAATTTTTTGCACAATTTTGGCTAAAATCGCAACAAAATAATTTGCAAAAATAAAATTTTGATCGTTAATCCCTTAGTACGTGCTTTAATTTCATACCCTACTCAGAATTTAAAAAAATGTTTTTTTTTTTTTTTCGATGAGCACGTATTTGTTTATATTTTTAGGGGGATATGTTTTAGTATTTTTCCTATGTGCGGACCAAAGAGTTGTATAAGCATGCCAAATTTCAACTCTCTAGGTTTAACCGTTTGGCTACATTTTTTACCGAACAGACAGACAAAATGACGGAATAAGGGTTTTTTGGTCATACCTACAAAACCATAAAAAACCGGCTATATGCATAACTTGTGTCTAGTGATCTGTTTTCAGGGTTGTGAATGTCTTTGTAGCATGTGTTTAATATATTTTCTATCAATTTATTGGGAGTTATCTCTAATTGATTTGATAATGAAATTAAAATTATCGTGATGGAATTTTTTGTCAGATAATACCGTGCTCGATGAGTTAAATTTTTTGCTACGTTTATTTAGACGTAGCTACCTCGATGTTGGGGCCCCCAGGGTCATGCCCGATCAGCCCGGCTGGTAGTTATGCCGGTAGAACTTTTTTGGAATCTAGCATAATTTCTTTTGGTCTTCCTATGAAGGTAGAGATAGACAAAAAAAAAAGCATTTAGTGATCACAAAATAATATACTTTTGGGGTCCAAGAACTCTTAAATGACATGCCCCCCGATTATGCAACAAGAAATTTAGCAAGTAATAATACTAAAAATCAGCTGTGGCCACCACAGGACCTACCGCCATCACAAAGTACTTGTTTAATTTATGCTGCATTATCAAAAAATGTCTCAAATAAAAGTTGTTAGTTATGGATTTTATAGCAACTTTATTTAAATCATTTTTTAAAAATAGTATTTCTCTGTTGTGAAATATTCGCTAAAATCTTAAAACCGACATGAGTAAACTCCCATTTCTAGTTAACGGATTTTTACCAAAATTGATCAACTTGTGCCACTGCTGTCAAAAGCTTAAATATGAAGTTTCATAAAAATCCCTTTAGCCGAATTTGCTCTGCATGTGTACACGGACCGACAGACATGCTAAAAATAGTCAAAATATGTAGGGACCTCAATTCGTGGAGATCCATCGAAATTTCGAAATGTCAAAATCGATATGATCACAATACCTTCCTTATATATGTTGGCGATCGGTAAAAATGGAGGGTGCAAGTAAAAAAAGTTGGTCCTACTAAAATAAAGGAATAGTATATTATGCAATGAGCATGGAATGATGGTAATTTCACACGAGTATGAAAGTTACGCCACGAGCCGCAGGCAAAAAGCACAAATCATACCAGTGAGAAATGACTATTCCATGCAAGTTTCATACTATGCTTTTTCCACGATTATTACTTTATTTCTTATTTAATTTTTATTCAGCTCCCTTTAAAAACTAACAATAATTTGACAGTTGCTTTCAACCTATTTATTACGCTGCCTAGCAACGGTCATGTACTTGTCATACCGAATATAAATTTAGTTAAAGTTACAAAACTTGCATCAGCTTATGAACTGATGGACCAAGATCAACTCTATCAAAAAATATATTTGCAAAATTCGACAACTTTAACTATATTATTTAATTTTAATCAGATTTCCTTTACAAGCTAACAATAATTTGACATATGCTGTCAACCTATTTATTACGTTGTCAAGCTACGATCAGCCATTGTTGCTTGAACCTGTTATGCCATGAGCTCAACCTGTTACGTAATGAGCTCGTTACGTAACAGGTCAGCGGTGTGTATTAAAAAGGAGTGTGGAACGTGCTACATTTACTCATCACTGACATGCCTATAATGAACGTATATCTATATATAAATATATAGGTATTTTCTTGGGTTTCGGTCGATAATTAAAAGCAAATTTAATCAAATATTTAAAAAGATTTATTTACTTGTTATGTAAATCAATATCTGAATAAACTCATTTATATATATATACTAGCTGAGCACCCGTGCTTCGCTACGGTATATTGACGATCTCGTTACTGTCATTAGTATAAAATACTTAGTTTGTTTTTAAACATGTGTATGGGTAACATTTATAAGCAAAAACCTAGTCGATATCTAATTTGTCCTAAGAGATATTGAGGAATCCGTGAAAAAACTTTTTACTCTTTTTTACCACATAGAGGTCGAACTTCAAGAAATCCCTTCGTAGTGGGTTCTTACGAACAAACGAAGGAAATACGAAGGGTTCTATACCCTGAAGGCTGAGTCACCCTTTTTGGGGTTGGTTATGGTAAAATTTTAAAATAAGTTTAAGTTTAACTAAGTATGGGTAACTTTTGTAAGCAAAAACCAAGTCAATATCTCAATAGTCCTAAGAGATATTGAGGAATCCGAGAAATCAAATTTCAGCCCTTTTCACCCCCTTAGAATTTTGAAAAGTTTAATATTAGTGGGTGCTTACGTCATGGAAGGAATATATTTCCCGAATTTCATGTCCCTATGTCAAGAGACGATCTATCGAATAAAAAATACCAATGAACCCCGTTAGGGATAAATTTTAAGAAAATGTCAACACGCTTACTAAATATTTTAAAAAGAGAGCTAAGTAGGTTTCTATTTAATAGAAACCTATGTCAGGTTTCTATAATTCACCCCGAATATAGATTCATGCCTTTAGGGGTTGATTAGGACAAAATCCTGAATTTTTTTTGCTAACATTTCTATGAGGAACCTTTGAAAGCAAAAACCAAGTCGATATCTGATTGGATCTAAGAGTTATTGAGGAATTCCTGAAATCATATTTCACCCCCTTTTTACCCCCTTAGAGGTCTACTTTCGAAAATTCACTTCTTAGTGGAATATATTTTGCGAATTTCATGTAATTATGTCCAAAAAACGTTCTATCGAATAAAAAATACCCATTTACCCCTTTAAGGGTGAAATTTTAAAAAACTGTCAAAATTATTTCGAGGTATTTTAGAAAGACATCTATGTGCCAAAAAGGAATGTTATGACTAAACAAACACAGGAAATACGACAGGATGTATAATTCACCCCGAATGTAGATTCACCCCTTTAGGAGTCGATTAGGATAAAATACTGAAATACGTTTTTGGCATTGGTATAAGTAATCTTTATAAGCAAAAATCAAATCGCTCATAACTTATTGGTCCTAAGAAATATTAAGGAATCCTTGAAATCACATTTCCCCCTTTAGGGTTGCAATTTTAAAAAAATTTCAAAACCATTTGAGATATTAAAAAAAAAAACAACCATCAGCCAAAAATAATTGTTATGACTCAACAAATACAGGAAATACGACGGGATGTATAATTAGGTCCAAATGTAGATTCACCGTTTTAGGTGTTGATTAGGACAAAATCCTGAAATAGGTTTTTCGGCCTTTGTATTAGTAATCTTTATAAGCAAAAACCAAATCGATATTTTATAGGTCCTCAGAGATATTAGAAAATCATCGAAATCTCATTTCACCCCTTTTGACCCTTTAGGCCGAAATTAAAATAACCGTGAAAACTATTTCGAGATATTTAAAAAAGACACCTATGTGCCAAAAAGGTATGATATAAGTCAACCAACACAGAAAAAATGACTGCATGTATAATTCACCCCAATTGGAGATTCACTCCTTTCGGGGTTGATTAGGGCAAAATCCTAAAATAGGTTTTTCGGCATTTGAATGAGTAATCTTTGTTAGCAAAAACCAAGTCAATATTTTATTGGTCCTAAGAGATATGTAGAAATCCTTGAGTTCACATTTCACCCATTTTCACCCTTAAGGGGTGCAATTTTAAAACACTGTCAATATTATTTAGGGATATTTTAAAAAGACACTTATGTGCCAAAGAGAAATTTTATAACTCAACAAACACAGGAAATACAACGGGATGTATAATTCACCCCGTTTGGAGATACACCCCTTTAGGGGTTGATTAGGACAAAATCCTGAAATAAGTTTTTCGGCATTTGTATGGGTAATCTTTGTAAGCAAAAACCAAGTCGGTATCTTATTGGTCCTAAGAGATATTAAGAAATCCTTGAATTAACATTTCACCCCTTTTCACCCTTTAGGGATGTAATTTTAAAAAACTGTCAATACCGTTTCGAGATATTTTAAAAAGACACCTACGTGTAAAAAATAAATTTTATAAGTCAACAAACACATGAAATACGACGGGACGTATAATTCACCCCGTTTGTAGACTCATCCCTTTAAGGGTTGATTAGGACAAAATCCTGAAATAAGTTTTTTAGCATTTGTAAGGGTAATCATTGTAAGTAACAACCAAGTCGGTATCTTATTGGTCCTACGAGATATTAGGGAATCCTTGAATTAACATTTCAGCCCGTTTCACCCTTTAGGGATGTAATTTTAAAAAACTGTCAATACCATTTCGAGATATTTTAAAAAGACAACTATGTGCAAAAAATAAATTTTATAACTCAACAAACACATGAAATACGATGGGATGTATAATTCACCCCGTTTCTAGATTCATCCCTTTAAGGGTTGATTAGGACAAAATCCTGAAATAAGTTTTTCGGCATTTGTATGGGTAATCTTTGTAAGTAAAAACCAAGTCGGTATCTTATTGGTCCTAAGAGATATTAAGAAATCCTTGAATTAACATTTCACCCCTTTTCACCCTTCAGGGATGTAATTTTAAAAAACTGTCAAAACTGTTTCGAGATATTTTAAAAAGACACCTACGTGTAATAAATAAATTTTATAAGTCAACAAACACATGAAATACGACGGGACGTATAATTCACCCCGTTTGTAGACTCATCCCTTTAAGGGTTGATTAGGACAAAATCCTGAAATAAGTTTTTCAGCATTTGTAAGGGTAATCATTGTAAGTAACAACCAAGTCGGTATCTTATGGTCCTAAAAGAAATTAGGGAATCCTTGAATTAACATTTCAGCCCGTTTCACCCTTTAGGGATGTAATTTTAAAAAACTGTCAATACCATTTCGAGATATTTTAAAAAGACAACTATGTGCAAAAAATAAATTTTATAACTCAACAAACACATGAAATACGATGGGATGTATAATTCACCCCGTTTGTAGATTCATCCCTTTAAGGGTTGATTAGGACAAAATCGTGAAATAAGTTTTTCGGCATTTGTATGGGTAATCTTTGTAAGTAAAAACCAAGTCGGTATCTTATTGGTCCTAAGAGATATTAGGGAATCCTTGAATTAACATTTCAGCCCGTTTCACCTTTTAGGGATGTAATTTTAAAATACTGTCAATACCATTTAGAGATATTTTAAAAAGACACCTATGTTCAAAAAATAAATTTTATAACTCAACAAACACATGAAATACGATGGGATGTATAATTCACCCCGTTTGTAGATTCATCCCTTTAAGGGTTGATTAGGACGAAATCGTGAAATAAGTTTTTCGGCATTTGTATGGGTAATCTTTGTAAGTAAAAACCAAGTCGGTATCTTATTGGTCCTAAGAGATATTAAGGAATCCTTAAATTAACATTTCACCCCTTTTCACCCTTTAGGGACGTAATTTTAAAAAACTGTCAATACCATTTCCAGATATTTTAAAAAGACACTTATGTGCCAAAAATAAATTTTGTAACTCAACAAACACAGAAAATACGTCGGGATATATAATTCACCCCGATTGTAGATTCACCCCTTTAAGGGTTGATTAGGACAAAATCCTGAAATTAGTTTTTTGGAATTTGTATAGGTAATTTTTGTAAGAAAAAAACTATCTTATTGGTCCTAAGAGATATTAAAGAATCCTTGAAACACATATCATCCCTTTTCACCCTTTAGGGTTGAAATTTTAAAAAACTGTCAAAACCAATTCGAGGTATTATAAAACGACACCTATGTGCCAAAAAGAAACCTTATAACTCAACAAACACAGGAAATACAACGGGATGTAAAATTCACCCCGATTGTAGATTCACCCCTTTAGGGGTTGATTAGTACAAAATTCTGAAATAAGTTTTTCGGCATTTATATGGGTAATCTTTGTAAGCAAAAACTAAGTCGATATTGTATCGACCCGAAGAGATATTAAAGAATCTGTGAAATCACATTTCACCCCTTATTCGCCCCTTAGGGGTTGAATTTCGAAAAATCCCTTCTTAGTGGGTGCTAACGTCTTGGAGGGAATATGCTCTTCAAATTTCAAGTTTCTAGGCCCAGGGGTACGGGCTGGGCGGTGATGAGTGAGTCAGTCAGTCAGTCAGTCAGTCAGGACACTGCCTTTTATAGATATAGATTTACTTGTTAACTAGTTTCGGTTCTATCTGAACTTACATAAAGTAAATATAAAATTAATAATAAATAAAATATAAAATTAAACATTATTACACTTACTTGCAAAGATATTTATAAAAATCAGAACTTTAATTATCGACCGAAACCCAAAAAAAAAACCTATATATTTATCTATAAAATACGGTCAAGAATTATTTTATTCAATATATCTATATAGTCGTGAAAAAAAAATTATTAGGGTACTAAAAATATAAACAAATTTCAATTGTAGAAAAATGGACAATTAATAGCGTGCAATTGCATCCTTCACCCCCCTCCTGTTTGCGCCACTGTGAAAAACACTAAAATGTGTGAAATTTAATAACTTACATTTTCAGGATTTCGCGGGTATAACTAAGATATCCTTATGCCACTTCTAACTCGTGTGTCTACCTATCTATACGGTATAAACTAGCCAAGCGGCTGGATTTCGAAATTGAAATTTTACTTGCATATACAGTTCCTTGACATGCATATTGGGGTTAAGTGGGTTTTACACGATTCATTTGAAAAAGTTGACATTCAATTAATTGATGTGTGTAAAGCGTAAAAATTTCGCCAATGAATTGACAAAAAATTTGATCAATTTATTTTGAAAATAGAACGAGTTCAATTTTTCATCAATTTTTTAGGGAATTCTAGGTATATTTTTATCTGTTAAGATATTGCCAACTGTTTAGCTGTAGCATAACCTCGAAACATATTATTTTTGTTTCGGTTTCAAGTCTAACATAACCTCAAACGTTCTAATTTATCATCATCTAGGTTATTTCTTTTGTTTTTGTTCACAGCTCGTAATTTTGTGAAGATTTTTTCAATATTTTCATTTTGATAAATATGTCAACATGTTTTACAGTTGGTAATGTAAATTTTTTTTTAAAAAATTGGTAAATAAATTGATATGTGTAAAGTGACGTTCTTGTTCCCAAGTTTACCAATAAATTTTTCAATTAATTGACAAAAAACTTGATCAATTTGTTGATCAATTAATTGAACTGTGTAAAACTAACTTTATTCAGGTAAACGATTAAGGCTTCTTGTTTCTAAAATTCTGATTTTTAACTGAATTTCAATAGCAGTAACATCAATTCCTGCTTAGCTGCGCACAATATCCCCACTCTACTGCACTTAATATCTACGATGCCACAAAATATGTGATACACACTTCGTATCCTTGCATTATAGAAAAAGATGTGAAAGAAAAGACAAGTTCATTTCCGTTAAATGCACCATATGTATTCAGAAAAAAAGAATCCAACAACAATAACGTCCCTTGGTGGTTAGTTTAGATAAAAGTGTTAATTAAAAAAAATCATCTCTCTTAATAAAGAGCAACACTAGAAATGTGTTTTACTATTGTGGTTTCGTCTACTCTCTGGAGAAATGAGACATTTTGTTCTATACAAAATGAGAATTACTCATAAAAGTTATATGTGAGACAAATGGAAGACCATGTTTCAAATAGAATGTTTGTGATGGAAAAGATTACGTACGTACACTCGAGGTTATAAATCTGGTATGCAAAATGCAATAGAATACATACTGAAATAAATTGTACAGTCAGATTCATGAAAATTTCACAACCGACAACAAGGGACTGAATTACTGAACTGGGCATTGAAACTTCCAGGAATACACAGATTTAAATTATACGAGGTCTGGTCAGCAAATCTGCGGATTAGCATCATAAAACTTTATTATTATTTTATATTTAAATCATAACCTTCCATACACTTTCATCGCTTCGATATACGCCACCGTTTTAAATTAGTGTGATTAAAGTAACGATTTAAAAAAATGTGCGTGCGTGCTTTTTAAGCAACAGAACGTTTAAGGCTGCGTATAACCCCCAGAGGTTACCAGTTTTTTATACAAAACTAACAATCTGAAATAAAATTAGTATCAATCTATACATTAAATTTTGCACCGAATTTTTATCTATCTAATAAGATATTTTTAATTGTAGAAACACTTATTGTAAAAATATTATCGCTCAATAACTTAAAAATAGACATCAGCGATATTGTTTTGTAATTTTTTAAATCTATTTGCGGGTTTCGAAAAAATTTTATATTTACATAGTTTTGTGTAGAAATGTTCAAATAATACGTCAACATTTTTTTCGACTTGACTACTTATAGTTTAGAACCTTCGTCGAAAAATATTATACTTGATTATAATAGAATGCCACTTGATACACGTATACTTCACAAATATTAAATCATTTTTACTTGTAACACCTATTTTGAGAACCGCGGCAGGTTCAAGATGGCGGCAAAAATAGATTACCAAGTACAGTAACTATAAGTAGTTTTCACAATAGAGCGAAATAGCTTCAAACATATATGTAGAAGGAAGCTTTAGCTACAATTTGCCGCATTGTACGCAAATATGCGTCGATTGGTTTACAAGATGGCGTCTATAACGCAATTTGATTAATTACAATTACATAACAGTTTTTTTCTAGAGTTAAAATCATCCTATTAGATAGATAAAAATTCGCTGCAAATTTTGATATATAGATTGTTATTAATTTTATTTCCGATTATTAGTTTTGTATAAAAAAGTATTGAGACCCCTGGGGGTCCGCGTAGCCATTACCGGGGTCCGCGAAACCATTTGGATATCAACTTTACATCCTCCAACTTTTCGCTTTTATTCAAATAACTCATTTAATAAAAACCCTACATGGTCAAGACTTTTTGTATTTGTTGTTATCTACTAGTTATTGACATAACTAAACAATAATTAGTAAAAATTTAATTATTTTTATTCAACTGCAAATTATTTACAGAAAACATATTATAATAAGTTCTATTTTGACCAATATTTGACCAAGAAATGAGTTGAACGTATTGTAATTTGTAACTTTTTTTATTCTTTTTACTACTATTTTTATTAATTTTATGTTTTTTATTCTATATGCTAATAAAAATGTTCCTCTATAAATGCAAAAGAACATTTATTAAAATAACCAGCGATACATTTTTACCAATATTTATTACAACATAGTGCCTAGATTATTGAGCCAGAAATTAAGTCTCAAGAACGACGTAAAATGCGTAGGAATGGGATGGGGTCCGCAAAAAAAAATTTTTTGTTCAAGTGGGGGTCCGCGGACTACATAAGTTTAAGAACCACTGGTCTAAACTAAGGTTTGAATGATTTTATGCGGCGTATCAGTAAGAACATTTAATATTAACTTTTCTTATCCAGCGTAGCCAGCACATTACTGCAACACTGTTTTAGACTTTTTACATACTAGGCGTAATTTAGCCGACGTAAATACATTAAAACCATTGTAACAAGTACATAAGATAGTAAAAAATAATAAATTACAAAAGTAATTTTGGCCCGCCACAAAAAGGCTATTAATAAATGCGGCCCGTGACGTAAAATAAAAAAAGTTACTGATTGCAGCCCGTAACGTACGATAGATTGCCGACCCCTGGTTAAAACGATTCTGGCAGAGGCTGAAAAAATGAATAAGTCCTGTTTTCAATAGAGATATTTCGTGCTGCTGTTAATTAAAATATTATAGCCAATATAATAGCCAGCATTCGGTAAGCGGATGAGGAACGGAAGAGCAAGAAGGAAATTAATAGTACTCGTACGAAAGCAATTTAAGAATTAAGATTTCCAATGAGCGTGTAAAAACTGCATTCCAATTATCTGATAGTCAAATGAAGCCTTATGTTGCCTTTTGTTTTTGCCTCTTCGGTACTTTTTTCTAAGGTACAATAAGTCAAGGAGATGACGGCATGTGTGAAAGACTGCAGTGTTTAGAGTCGGTGCCAGCTTTGCCAATGTATATGAAAGACTACAACTATTATAGTTGGTGCACCAGCGGGAGTTTTGCCATTGTGCGGGAAAACGCCCTAAGATATATATGGAAATAATGCATTTTCGTGATCAACAATTGTCTAAATATCTTGTGTTTTGCCTAAAACTGCTGAAAAATAAGAAAAGTGTGAGTTAGTGCGTTGTTTTCATTGCCGACACTGGTCAAAATTTCACAGTCAATCGACGATTGGTGCGGATACATTCGCGAACCTGCATAACCTTTTCATTGGTTTTAGAAAGAACTATCTCTTATAATCTTTGATTTAGGTTCTACTATATTTTACACGCTCGAACCACTCAAACACGCAATTGGACCTTTTCATCGGTTTTAGAAATTAGAGGCCTAACCGATCTTTGATTGCATTTCTAATATTTCAATTTAAAAAACCTGAATCACTTAAAATACTCAGTTCGACTCCAAAAGCATATTATATCTCTCCGTTATTAAGGACCTTATCGATAGTTCTATTGTCTACTCTTACAGTATTTGTGCAATTTCTTTTTCTGGAACTGAACAAATTTGAAAAATAATAAACTAGGAATAACAACAAAGAGAAATATATAATATAAAATAAAATCTCAATTTCTCAACAAATGAGCTATGACTCCATCCATTATTATTCTGTAATCGTATCTTTCATCTTTTGTGAAACATTTGAAACAGTACGACATTTTTTGTAACTAAGAGCTTAATATTGCTATTCTTTGGCTGCTGTCAGTTATTGTATCATTCTCAGTATAAAAACTATTAGAAGATACTGCTGTCTCCTTTAACTTTGCACATGCGCAATATATTTATTCATTCATTGCTTTTTGTTTTATATAGTAGTTTATTTTCTTTATGCACCGCAATACACATTTTGAACTTTCAAACGTTTGGTAGACTTATTGTTAGAGACACATTGTATAGCAACGGCGTGCTTTAAATAGACATCTCGTTCTAAATATCTAGGAGCGTGAAAGTGGCACGCTAGTACTAGGTATTTGACAGGAAGTTCTGTTCTGTTTACTTACATTCCCTGCAGATGGTATTGTCTGAAACTGCCAACTGAATGTGTTTGTTAAAATAATATTAACAGAAACATTAACACGCCATGTTTCAAAAATTAATTTAGTTTGGTCACTTAATTGTATTTTTATAATTATATCTAAAATAATTACCAGATTTAAAGAGGTTTAAAAATTAAAGATACGAGGGGTGTCTGTGACTGCGAAATGAAAGACTTTTTTTACCATAATGCGACTTATTTTTCAACATATCTTCCTTTTAGGACGATATAGTTTGCCCAACGTTATTCCAACTTCAAGCATTTCAAAAAGTACGGTTTCTCGATTTCTACAAAATAGACCTGTGTTGCATTGATCTCCTTGTTCAATATGAATCTCTTTCCAGCGATGTATTTCTTCATGTTTGGAAAAACAAAAAGGCTGCAGAAGACCAAATCTGGAGAATAAAGTGAATGAAGGAACAGTTCTTACCGCAGTTCAAGCAATTTGGCCGTTACAATTGCGGACGAATGAACTGTATTTCATGATGAAGCAGATGGATTGTTTTGCCTTGACGCCTTTTTCGGAGCAAGTTTGTCAAATACTGTTTTGACTGTTCTTCTTTTGGTGTGCATTGATGGATCCATGTGTCATGAATGGTTATCAAACGTCGTACAAACTCACTTGGATTGAAGCCTGCATCATCAGATGTTCAACGTCTCCAGCTACTATCAAGGTGATCATTCAAGACTGGAAGGTGCTTCATAACAGAGTTTTAAAGAGGCACCCCAATACAGCTGAAGTGAACAGAGTGGTGACCTATACAATGACGTAGCGCGTCACTACTTCAGGAGCCTCCTTAAAAACAGGGAAAACGAATCAACACTGATATATTTCTCATGTTAAAAAGCAGAAACAGACAGGAGAACTTGAAAAACCTGAAGGTTCTTAACATGAAAAACATATAATCATGAAGAAGAATAAATAATATATGTATGTAAATGTTAGCATTTTTTGTGCAGAATTCGATACCAATTAATTTATTTTCCATAGTATCTAATTAGTCCCTGAAATATGTAGTTTTCGAAAGAAAGTTTTTACGGGAGTTTTGGAAATTGCTACTATTAAAAGGACTTGAGTTGCTGTTTTCGAGGTTATATTTTGCGACTAAAATTTTTTTTCGGAACCTTGAAAAACGTACGTAAAATGTTATTTTGCAAATACAGTGGATATTGTTTATATATAATGTTGAAGTGGACCAATGAATTTGAATTTCGGTCGTTATAATTGTAGATCGATATATCAAAACAATTTAAGTACAATATCTTTGAAATTATCTTGCAATGGTCCAATATTAATGCAGACACCGTTATTTTGGACATTGCCATTTCTAATAGTACTAGGCCAGAATAGTACAATATAATGAGTATTAGTATCAAAAAGATATAATATTTCATGAGTATATAAAATATATAAATATATTTGAAATACAATGTTGAAAAATATGTACATTTTATTTATGTTAGAAAAGAGTATATATTCAGGACTGCAAGAAGCTTAAGCAATAAAAACAATATTCAAGTGTTAGAAAACAAAAAAACAAAAAAAACAATCTAATTTATTTTACAAATAACTTAACCCTTACATAATTTTACATACGTATGTATATATATATATATATATATATATATATATATATATATATATATATATGTAAGGATCAGATATAGTTCTTGGACGTCCATTGTAATATGTTACGTTAGCAACCATAACATAATGACATATATGTGACAAATTGTAAAAAGACGTAGTAATGAATGCTTATATGTGCTTGGATTTGTGTGTTTTAATTGATATTATCATAAACGCTGTAAGCGTTCTATCATATATATATATATTAAATAAAATTCTTATGTCATACTCGTCATAAATTTATTAAAACAATATTTATCGAGACGTTTCGATTGGTAATCCAATCATCCTCAGTCCAATATTATTGTCAGATGTGTAAAATAATGTATTTCCACATTAAAATGTGTGGAACGGACAGGAACGGTTAATCATAGTCTAGCCGAACGGTCTGTCCTAGGTCTGTCCTAGGACAGACCGTTCGGCTAGACTATGATTAACCGTTCCTGTCCGTTCCACACATTTTAATGTGGAAATACATTATTTTACACATCTGACAATAATATTGGACTGAGGATGATTGGATTACCAATCGAAACGTCTCGATAAATATTGTTTTAATAAATTTATGACGAGTATGACATAAGAATTTTATTTAATACCCATATTAATTTCGTCAAGAACATTCTTTCGAGTATATATATATATATATGTTTAAATTTTAACAAAAAATCTGTCATTTTCGTTTGTTTTTGTGCTTTTTGGTTTTTTTCAATAATTTTTTCCAAATGTAGAACTGCAAAATTTGTTTTATCCTCTTTTAAAATTTGATAAAACGTGAAAAAAATGCAGTTTTGAGTAGCAGTAGTTTCCTGGACTATATAAGAAATCTTGTTTCGTACAATTAGGGATTGTAATACCTGTAAACCGAATTACCGATTAACAAGGAAATCGCAAAAAATATCCTTACATTTTTACCGGTTATTCGATAAATTACTTATAGCGATATCTAACCACATAACAATGTATGGAATTGCTTCGGCGAGCGAGCGAATTTAATCAATTTCGACCGTCTCTGGGCTAGTCTGTTTTTAAATCGGTGTTTCGGGGAATCACGGGGAATTTATTACTGGGATGGCAGTAATGGTAGGCATGGTGAGGGTGACCAGGTTCCATAAAACCTATAGGTAAGGTACAGGCATCTACTCGTATATACAGTGCCTTGTACTTAAGAAAACCTTTAAGACTTAACTTCCGACGGAACGGAACTAACCAGAAGCACAAGAAGAAATCGGAATTGGATCTGGCAATGAAGAAAATTTATGCGTGCAGAGACCAGGGGGAAGTTGGATGGAATGAGGATGACAAAGAAGGTAATAGGTAATATTTAATACTGATTTTTTAAAACCCATAAGTAAATTATTTATTATTACTATTTCAATAAACTGTTTATATTTGTCTCTCATTTACTCTTTTACTCACAATAATATTGTATAAACAATATATATATATATATATATATATAGGAGAAATAAAAGTTCTTATTTACTCGTCAAATATTATTAAAAAAATAATTTCAAGAGACGCTCCGACTGGGACATCCACTCATTTTCAGTGTAGAGTTAATTAACCAAGATATAAAAACATTTCTATAGCTAGACCACTTTACATAAGAGGAGGTATGACATGATGTATCGGAGCAGGCAAGCCCCTTACTGAGAACATGAACGTAACTTAAACAAAAAAAAAAAAAAAAAAAAAAACAAGAAACAAAAACACGGTAAATACCGGTAAACCGGTTTAAAAAAGCCGGTACAGTTACAATTCTTAACCGCGATCTATTCATACCACGAAAAGGTTCATGGCACGAATTAAGTTCGTGGTACGAGCGGCCCTTTTTTGATATTTTGTAGGTCTGTTTTGAAATTTTTGAAGAAAACAATCTGTTATACATTTCTATTTTATTTTAACACGCGAAATGTTCTACAGAGCGTTCATAAATGATTGATACGCGATTGAATTTCCCGCTCACTAGATTAATTTTATAGGTTGGTACTTACCAGTGGTACCAAAAGTAAATTAATGAGTCATCGACAAAGCTATTTACTTATAACATACATTTGCTATTGTTTATATGTCTATTTTTTGCTTACCAATGGAATAATGAACAAAAGTGGCGATAGAAGAAGCCTTTTATGATAATAAATACACTGAAAATTGTCAATATCGGACAGCTGTCAATGTGAACTAGTATCCGTAACTACTATTAAGATTAAATGCGTCATGTAGAGCTAGGGTATAAAGTGTGTGATATGAAAAATAACTAACACGGCAATGAGCTAATTTCAAACTGCTGTCAATTATTCATGAACGGTATGTATTATAATTCCACTCTACCACGAATTAAAAAGGTTAAAATCCACTTATTTAGATGCCAACGTTCTGTCACTTAAATTTAGGAATATTTTCATTAAATAACTATCCCTAAAATTTGTCAGCGTACTAATATTTGTTCTGACTCATAATTCTCTTTCTTTTAAAAGCTTTTTCTGGGTTCTAAAACGATCCATAAAATTATTGAAATAGCACAATATAATAATACCCCAATACATATAAATTTCCCGTATCTCAATTCACTAAACGATATTTTTATTCCACGTCACTGAATTTTAATAGAAACACTTCCATGTTAACATAATGGCCTTAATGGTATGGAAGAAAACAAAACTACGAGAGAAAAAACAAAAGCAAAAGTGAGGTTATAGTTGATCGCATATCCAGCGTTGTAATAGTCAAACAGGCGAACGAGTTGGTCTGATGGCAATTTAATGTAATGGAGCTCCGCATAGAGACTGGTACAAGATACAAAACGCCACCTGCCAGCTCACACAGGATTGACTGAAATAAACTCAATATTTCATTGCAATATTTCGTGTTATTTCATATAATTTTAGGTAATTATACTTAACATGGCTTCCATCGAATTAAATTTTCAATGGTAAAATATAATGCCGGACATTTGTCTTTAAAACGAGGCATAAATAATTAATTAAAGAGATTCAAGGAATAAAGACAATGACTAATTAAAATAGGATTTTGATCAGGAGTGTCGAATCTAATATGCCAAATCGAAACGTTTCGTCCTATATTTCAAACTCTTCGTCTATAGGACAGATTTATATAACTGAGCCGTCTCGATCTTGCGACGGATTACGACGGATGCGCTTACTTTAAAACCGGCACGCGATAACTCGACGATGGTTATAAAAAAAAAATATTTTCATAAGACAATAGGGGATACGCATAAAATTTATATTTCCTTAAAACTACATTTTTTTGATATGTTAATGTTAGTTATGTCACCTAACAAAACAAAAATCACATTTTAATTAATATTACAGCCAAATTTTTTAATTAAAATATTGTAAATTTGAAATAAGCCGACCACAGCGCGAAGGTTGCCGAGTAAATACGACTGAGCATGACGTCAAACCCCAGACAGCCCAGACTACAAAATAATCTTTACGTGTATATATTGTATTGTTCGAGAGTTTTGTACTTATTTTTAAACAATTTTTGACGCATTTATTATTAAAATGGCAGATAAAGATTTTGTTTGGGCTCACAGTGATAATTTACCCAACATTGATGCTTATTGGATATGATTATGCTCATGGAATATATGAAAAATAAATAATGCTACAGTGCTGAAAAAATACGTGGTGTCAAAACAGACTTGTAAGTAAACCATTTATGTATTCTATAACTTTATGTAAACAATATACGCTGCAACTCTGTAAAATGAAAATATTTATGTAATTTAGATGTCAGAATTTTACTACATTGTTTTCATTTAATTCGATAAAAATGTATAAATTGTTTTTATAGAATTAAACTTTATTTTAATTGAAATCGCTCTATACATTCTATAAAAGTTATACAAGCAAATAAGTTCACGACAGACTATGTATGCTGTACGCTGTACACTGGGTAGGCTGTACGCAGTACACTTATGTAGGGTATGACGTCACACGTGGTTTTCGCGCGTTACATACATTTATGATTTTTTTTAAGTCTACAATTTAAAAAAAAAAATGCAAAACTGTTTTCTATGTTAATATGCAACAAGAGGAATATAATAAAAAATAAAAAAAAATCATGCCTATCCCCTATTGTAAGGGATGTAGTTTTGGTATTATTTCATAAATAAAATCAGTATAATCATCCGATTAGAGTAAAATATTTAAAAATGTTAAATGATAAAAAAATATCTGTTTCTTAGAAAAGGCCTTTAAGATAAGGGTAGACATGTTTATTATTGTAACTTAACCCTTTTGTAAATGTAACATGAAAAGTTAATCGTAAATTGTTGTGTTAAAAATAAACCTCAACCATAATCACATAAATAATAATTAATTTTTTCTGAAAAATAAATATTATGTTGGGTTATTTTCTAATGGGATACTTATCTGAGTTATTACCAATAAATTGTGAAAAAGTACAAGACGGACAGTCAAGAGGTTGTGAAATAATATTTAACAGTTGTGCGATGTAAACTTTTCAGGGTAGTCGCATTTTAAGTTAAGATTTTAAACCATCATAACGTTAGGTCAGTCATTAGAGAAGTTGAGTCTAAGAAGTGAAGTTAAGTTAAATCGTGTTTTAAGTAGAGTGAGATTTTGTTAATCATGGGTTAGGGACATTTATGACCGGTTGCTAAAGTAAGAATTATCCTTAACTCAAGTTAAAATCATTTGTTTTTGTATGTTGTATGTATGTTGTAACAGGTAGTGTACCTTAGTCATAAATACAAAAAATCCATAACATTATTAACCATAATTCAGCTATGAATTAAAAAAATAATTAATTATGTCAATAACACAACAACTGCAATATTTTCCAAAACCGAAATCTGATAAAAAATAACTCTCGTATGTTTCCGGCTCAGATCAGTGTACTTTACCTATCATTTTTTTGAGTTTATGTTTAACTATTTCGGTTGCCATCAATGTACATAATGGATTTCTTTTTTCAGATTTTTAGATCAACCCCTCTGGAAGTTAGGGTTGGGGACAAAAGCTTTTTACATATTTTTGGCAAAAAGATTTTTTAAAAGTAAATTTTGTTTGTCTATCCATGTTTTATTTGATACCCTACTCGCAATTTAAAAAAAAAATATTTATTTTTCATATATTACATATTTGTTTATATTTACCTGGCGTTCAGTTTTTTTTTTTTTTAATTCTCAGTATTTTTCCTACATGTGGGTAAAAGAGTTGTATAATCGAACCTAATTTCAACTTGCCATGTTAAGCCGTTTGACTACAATTTCTACCGTACAGACAGACGGACAGACACATGATTGACGTTATAAGGGTGTTTTGGTCATGTCTACAAAAGCCTAAAAGAGATGATGCAACTGTTACACGATTATTCCTTTGACATGGCACATAAGTTGTTTTCATCCGTGTTCATATTTTGCAGTCTCGGTTACTAGTTTTAATTTATTTTATTTATTTATTATGTTTTTCTAGGGCGTTCGTTCATTTGAGTTTCATTTAAAATATCGTTAATAATCTCTTTACTGTTGTTTAGAAATGTCGTATGTTTGGATGACTTTAACTAAAATAATATATTCACAAAAAGCCTGCTGGTTAGGACGTGAATTACATCTTTACATGAAAAACTCCTTAAACCCAATAAATTCTAGGATACGTAAAAGGCGTATTCCGTAAATAACCAAACAATACTTAATCTAAACATAACTCTTGTACGTCGGCGTAGCAATTTCTCTTCCGTACGTGGTCTTTGCTTTTATCAGCTTAATGATTTCAGCTGCGGTCTCTAAGATCTGCGGTAATGTAGGAATGATACTCAGCTGATGACTGGTTGGTTACAATTTCAGCCTCTCGACTCGCCCATCAATTCTCGAGGGCTTTAATTCAGGTAATTAGTGAAACGCACGAGCCAACTGATGGTCATATCAATTAGAGTATTAAAAACTTTTTGGGTTTGGTTAAAATATTTCGATTTGGCAAAGATAACGCAGTATGTTAATAAACGACAAATTAGATTTTTTCCGTTTAATTTTTAATTGATCCATTAGAGATAATGATGGCTTTTAGTTTTGAAATGGTTAATTTGTGCCTAAATAGAATATTGGTTACGAAAATTTTAAAATGTATGTTTCTTCCTGTCCTGTTTCATTTGGAAACACCTCAACAGCAAAGACACCAATTAATTACTGATGTGCCGAAACACATAAAAGCCAGATCTACAGATACAGATACGGATTATTTGCGTCCTGATCCTCGAATACGGATATGAAACTTGTATTCAGGTAGAAAAACGAACGACCTTGAAGCGATAGTTTGATGTATCGCACGGTTCCTACAAACAAAAGCATGCCAACTGACACACAATTTAGTTCAAATTCACTAATTTTTTGTCTTTGATTAAATTAATTTTACTATAGTATTTAATGTATGCTTGACCGTTTGAAAACTACTCGCAAGTAATATAATACTGGACTAAACCTCAGTTTAAATCTCAGAGTAAAATTTATTCCACCTTGAGCATTTTTAAACGCAACCTTATCTGAAAACTAATTCGAATGTGTTAATATGAATCTGTTTAAGAACCGCGTTAGAAAAATGATACGGACCTAGATACGGAATTGTATTTGTTGCGGATCATCCGTGAACAAGAATAAGGATATCCAGTACACCACTACACTTAACAGATAATAATATATTTGTATTATGTCGCGTGTATTAAGATAGTCAGATCACTAGAAATTACTTTATTTAACAATATCCATACATCAATTATATGTCAGAATACAATTTATCAACTACCTAAATATTCTCGTGGCCATTGCTACGCAACATGGAAGGCTTACATCACCTTCCCTCTGAAGACAGTTGGCTGCCCGTCAGGAACTAGGTTGCCTACTGGTTGGCAGAAGTACGATCCTAGAAAGACTTTTTCTTAAGATCTGCAATTAATGTTTTTGTTAGTGAACGGTTTCGGCTGGATCTTCTAACAGCTGTATCCGGTAGATATTTGTCGTTATCTGGTTCCAATATATTTTGATCAGCTTCCAAATCTGGAATTTCAGCAACTGGAAATTCTTCTTCTGTTAATAGTTCAAAAGTACTGGTTCTGGACTCCTGGGCGATATCAAAGTTATCTAAAAGTGTATCTACACTGTTGTGTTCTTCAAAAGAGTTGAAATATCTCTTTCTAATTTGATTGGCGTGGCAAGTTCTGAGACGACCATTATCTTCCACTTTATAGAGAACGTTTCCAATTCTTTTTTTGATTGTAGCTGGTTGCCAAGACCCATTACCATTTTTAAATCTTCGTATGAAGACAAGATCACCAATATCAAATGTACGACACGTGCACCATGTAGTACGTTAAAATTTGTTTCCGTGGCTTAATTTCTAATGGGAACGGACAACTGTTTTGTTGCGCAAAGTAAGTCAAAAGAAGTTTTTAATTTTCGGTTCATATGGGCTTCCGCCATAGATTTGGCGACGAGAATTGGATAGCCAGATCACTAGAAATTACTTTATTTGACAATA
The DNA here is from genome assembly GCA_963971575.1 of Liopterus haemorrhoidalis. Taxonomy (NCBI): domain Eukaryota; kingdom Metazoa; phylum Arthropoda; class Insecta; order Coleoptera; family Dytiscidae; genus Liopterus; species Liopterus haemorrhoidalis. The sequence goes on from OZ020617.1 coordinate 38,846,730, forward strand.
TCGATACATTAATTATGTCAGTATAAAATTTATCAACTGAAGTATATTTACCGAAATTGGGGGATCTGACGCTGATATAAATGCCAGAATCTGTATGTTAAGACTTGCCTTTAGTTTTCTCAACAATTTCTGTAACATAAAGACAGTCTTGTTGACCTGGTGACTTACAAAAATTACGACCAGTCAATTACAAACTGCAAATATTTATTAGAATTTGCAAATTATATTAGGCATTCACTGGCCAGATACTATCATTAATAAATAACTTAAACTCGTAAAACAAAGAGAGATCCGGGAGAAAATCAAGAAGCCCAAATGGAAGTGAATTGTTCATGTCCTTAAGCGAGAACTGGACACTTCAAAGTAAGTATTGAACTGGAAACCGTAAGGCAAAAGACATGTTAGCAGACCAAAACTAACTTGACCAAGGCCAATAGAGAATGGGTGGAATGCATTTGGGAAAAGATTGGAGAGATGAAATGCATAACCCTACCCAATGGAAGCATTTCGTTGAAGTCTCTACGTAAATATTAAAACCAAACTTTTTATTTCGGAATGATACAAATATACTCAATTCAGTTCTTTTCAAAGAAAGATGTTAGTTTTGACAATACTAAATTTTTCCTAGCAGTGTTACACATTACTACGGGATTCGTAACAATGAGATTTGATACATATATCTACAACCTTGCCGGAAATAGGCTGAAAGATAGATGTGGAAGTCGTTGGATTATTAGTAGGCGTCAGGATCAGAAAAGACGGAAATATAAGAGTCTGGAGAGCAAAAGCGGAAAATAATAGCAAATGGTGAAAGTACGGACATGAATCCACAGCCTATTTGAGGTTTTGGAGCTACGATGACAATAATGACTAACATTTGACTGTGCCCAGGAAAACGAGTAATTACAAGAAGAAGATATTATGAATACCACTATTTTGAACCACAAATATATAATATGTTGAATAGAGTTTTATATAATGTAGCGCTAACGTATCTTATTCTTAGCAATGGCTTTTATTTCCCACCATGTTTTCCCAGAGTGTTCCAGCTTATTCTGCTCCTTGATTGAGTACTCGATTGGTTCCAGTCCAAGCGCTGTTTTCTTAACGTTACTGTAAGACCATCTTAAGCCGCCTCCAGACAAAACGTCCTGAACTACGCTGAACTATACCATACAACGAACCGTGCGAAACTTCGCAAGGTTAAAATTTAAATTTCGCGCTATCGCATTATTTTCCAGTTTACATACAACGCGCACGAATATACAGTTTTATTTGAAGTACAGACACTTGGCAAATCGTGTTCAAACACAGAGTGGCACAAATTGGCGCGTTTGTTCGCAATTTGTAATCCAAATAGGATAATCATAAACATTTTGCGTAGTTCAGCGAAGGTTGATGGCCTTCGTTAGGATGTGACTTTAAGAAATGATCTAAGCAGTTCAAATTCCATCTTCTGATTCCAGACCAATTTCTTTTTGCTTGGGAGAGCATCTTCACAGCATCTCCCAGTTATGGCGCTTCGCCAACGTTTAGTCTGTTTGCCTTATTATTATTATTTTTTTTATCTGCTGTAAGTTTTCTATTCTGTTTGTATTATAGACTTCTTTTTAATACCATTCGTAAATGACATATTTTAAATGTATATTTGTATATTTAGGAAAAATTGTCAATATTTCATGTAATACAATAATTCTTCTGAAGATGGCCTAACAAACCGAAATATATATCAAGTTTCAATAAAATATTTTGTGGAATATTACCAAGTGTGTTATTTACTATTTATTTTAATAATAGATTTAAAATTTTCTGTCTATCAATTTATGTAAAGGAACTGTATTTCATATTTCAGAGACTGATAATTCTATTATTTGCTCTTCAATGAACTTTGATCGTATTTTCAAATGTATTTGTCGACAAAGGGTTTATTTAGTTAACTTCAAGGTCAATTAGCTTGATAATTAAAGCTATGTACTGAAATACACAAGAGAAATAGCAATGTCCTATGAAATGGAACAAAATAAAAAGACAAGTTTATATTGTAGTCAGACATGAATCAACGGATAATAAAATTTGCTCATGCCAATTAGTGTTACAAGTATAATTGACAATTCTAAAATGTCTTCTTCATTCGAATAGTACTTCGCTTATATACAGCGTGTTTCAGATTTAAATGATTTAATTAAGAATATGAATTCTAGACTGCAAAACAAGTAAAAATTTTCTTCTGTGCATATACCGTAAACGCTTAGTTTGGGATATGTTAAGTTTTAATGTTTATGTACTTTAAATAAGTTATCAAGACCAAGCAAACTAGTTCAACAGCTTAATGTGTTAATTGGTGTCCTGCATAATTTACATTCGTTCCTACGTTTTACTAACATGTTTACAAGGAAATGGATTTTTTGAGTTTTTGCTAATTATTTTTATAATCTAATCGAAAATGCATGTTTAAACAAAAACAAGATAGTTTTTATCAAATGATTGTACAGCAAATAGTTTTATATGTGACAGGTCTACGTCACTGGCTAAATCCCAACTTTCTTCAACAATGGATTGGTCGTGTTGCTCCTATTGGTTCCTCGGTCGTCGGGCTTGATTTTTTGTTTGGGGCACTTTAAAACAAAAAATTAACGTTGCTTAAACACCACAACAAATTATTATCATAACTATGCAAACAAGTATGGTATGTCACTTTAGAAATAAAACTTACCGGTATGTTACATCAGATAGTTTGAGCAGCATTTCACTACAATATTCTAGAACTCCACCATATGTTCTCTCCGTACGTTCCTGTCACCGAACAATTACGTAGTTGACCGAAGATCTTTGATGTCAATACAGCCGTTCAATAAATTATTCAAAAGAAATTCCCGTCTTATCGACGTATTTTTCAGAAATGTTCAAATGTGCCAATATAATTTAAAAGAAAATGTTTAAACTACCAAATATATTTATTTGTTATTGTGCCATGACATCCAGTGGATGTATATAGAAAGAACAAACAAACAGACAGACATTCGTTTTTATATATAAGATTATTGCTTGGGATTCTTCATGTATTATGATGATCCATGATTTCTCATTCCTCACAATATATCCAAGGTACTCGAGTTTTTCTTCTGTGATATTTTACATCAGTTCCAACTCTATGTCTAGTTTTTTAAATAAACCTACATGCCCTTTGTATCCATAATATGATTAGAACGCGTTTGTATATCCACATCTCAATGGTAAACATTCTATGGCATATGATTCATATTCCAGCACTATATAGTAAAACAGTAAAATAGAAAATGCATAGGCCATCAATCATGGTCGTAGGTTGAGTCTCACATTTCTTCTTCTATCTAACAGTGTGATATATATTAATAATACGAGGGATGTTTCCTAAATTCTGAGAATTGTGCTATAATTAAATTACGCAGAAGCTATAGGCAATGTTATTGGTGCCAGACAAGTCTTGACATGTTTATGCAACTATCTAGTGCAATATTGTTCAGTCTGATTTAGGTGTTCGACTGATATAGACGTGTTTTCATAGCACTGTTTTTGTAACCATGGAAGACGCAGCAAAATCTCAAAGAGCAATAATTTTCTTTTTGTGGAAAGAAGGTGTGAAAACATCAGAAATTATTCAGCGTCTGCAAGGAGTATTTGGTGAGTCTGCAGAATCCAAAAGTACTGTTTATCGGTGGATCGATGATTTTAAAACCGGTAGAACATCACTAGAAGACGATCCACGCAGTGGGCGCCCAAGCACGTCGGTAAATGAAAGAAACATTACTACCGTTAAAGACCTACTGAAAGAGGACAGCCGAATGACTATTCGTCAAATTAGTGTGCGCCTAGGGATAGGTACACGACAAGTTATGACATCTTGCATGATTGTTTGGGCGTTAGCAAGGTTTCGCCGCGCTGGGTGCAAGGCTGTTGGGACCAGAACAGAAACTCAATAGGTCTGATACTTTGAGGACAGATTAAAAAAATTAGTTTATCGTTGGGATAAATGGATTCAGTTAATTGGAGATTATGTTAAAAAACTACATTGTAGTATTGACGAAAATTAAAAAAATAATAAAAATTATAGCTAAATTCCCAGAACTTTGGAAACATCCCTCGTAATACTTTATTACCCAAAAATCGGTATAGATCAAGGCTTGTCCTGAGCAGTGTATAATAAACACAATAATATTAATAAGAATTAATATAACATATAATAACATGAAAATATAAGAAAATGTATACAATTACAAAATATGAAAATGTACTAAATTCAAAATTTGACGCAAATATTCCTCGACCGAATAGAAACAGTGGTCAAGCAAAAAGTTTTGAAATTTTAATTTGAATGTACTTGTGAATAAAATTATTTGGTTATATTTTGGGCTAGATTTAAATAGCTCGGATTTATGACCAGATATTTACAATGTATATTTATGTCTTTTAGAAAGTGTATTAAAACAATTTAGGTTATTTCGTACATAGCAGACACATTTATAAATGTATAAACAAGGAAGAGGTAAAATAACTAAAATATGAATAACATGAAGTTATTTTAGAAACTCCAACCATTGTTCTAATAATTCTTTTTTGCATTGTGAAAATTCTATCAGCAGAAGTACTTTTACCGCAGAATATTATGCTATAACTTATTATAGAATGGAAACTAGCATAGTAATAGGTTTTTAAGCCTGACAAAGAAGTTGTCATTTTTAAGCGACGCATTGCAAAAATAGATTTAGATATTTTTTTTAGAAATGGCGTCAGTGCATTTATTCCAATTTAAGTAATGGTCAATTTCAATACCTAAATATTTAATTGACTCGGAATCGTTTAAAAGACTGTTGTTACATATTATTGAAACTGTATTATGGCTGTTAAAGTGTTTTTTAAAATTAATATATGACGTCTTGTCACTATTCACAGCTAATTTGTTCTGCTTAAACCAATTAATTAGATGTTCAATATCACTATTAGCAGCCGTTTGTAGCATTAATACATTTGAGTGTTTAAGAAAATAAACCGTATCATCCGCAAAAAGTAAAACTCTATCTAGCTTAATCGACATTTCTGTATGATTAATATATAATAAGAACAGTAAGGGTCCCAGAATTGAGCCTTTGCGGAACGCCTGATTTTATGGTTAGTTCTTCGGATTTGATGTTCTCAATTACAACAACTTGTCTTCTATTTTGGAGGTAAGTTGTAAACTAACCGTGTCGAATGCTTTACTAAGATCCAAAAATACTGATATTACTTCATTTTGCTGATCAAGACCGTCATAAGCAAAGTCAATTAATGTAATAAAGGCATTCTCTGTAGAACAGGATTTTCTAAAACCAAATTTTTCTGCACTTAGTATGTATATCATTTTTTTTTAGGTACTTCATAAATCTAACTGACATTAACTTTTCTAGTAATTTTGCAAAGATGGAGATTAGTGATATCGGTCTATAGATGATCAATGATCATTCTTCATTCCACCGTAGTATTATCGTTATTGACCATAATATTGGTCAAATTTCAGTTTTAGATATTCTGTATAAGATTTGTAATAAAACATAATATAAAAGATGTCAGTTATAAATTCAAATACTTTTAAAAGAATTAATGATAAGATGCAAGGGTGCAGACTTTTCGCAAAATTTAAATTGGAAAATAAAACCGAAATGAAAAAAGTTAGTTTTTCTGCAGAAAGCTTGAGAAAAGACATCATTCTTCTATTATCTGAAGTTTTACATCGTATTCGTTTGCAACTCTTAAAATTTTCTTTAATCTAAAAATCCATGCATAAGGAGATTTCTAATTTAAAAATTATTAGTTGTATTTAAATAAGATGCACAAATGTTCAGGGTGTCTAAAGTATCTGCAAATATGACGCATCTGTTTCCATTTTAGACATACGTTAGTATTTCAAAAAAAAAAAAAAAAAAGGAAACTGGATATTGGTAAATATGTAAATTTGGCGCTTTTTTGTTTTCAGGTCTAGCTCTCGCATGCACGATTATACAGAGTGTAACAATATGGATGGAACACAATTTTTCTCAAAAATGCAACATGTGAACAAATTGAGGAAAAAAATATGTTGACCAAAATCTACTTAAAAAATCAGCTGTGGCCACCACAGGACCGACCGCCATTATAAAGTACTTGTATACATTACCAGTATACATACATTCTAGCAGCAGAGTAGAAATAACTTGGCCTAATATTTTCTAACAGAGATATTATTTATCATGACCATGGAAATGTTACATATAAGTATGAAAAAATTTAGATTTTTTATCAAAAAAGTCTCAAATAAAAGTTTTTAGTTATTGCATTTGTAGCAACTTTCGTTCAATAAATTTTTTCGAAATATTTTTCTGTTGCTAAATATTCGCAAAAATCTTAAAACCGACACGGATAAACTCCCATTTCTGGTCAACCGATTTTTACCAAAAGTTGATCAACTCGTGTCATTGATGTCAAAAGCTTAAATATGCAGTTTCATAAAAATCCTTTTAGCCTAATTTGATCTGCACGTGTACACAGACAGACGGACAGACAGACAGATAGACGGACAGACAGACAGACGGACGGATAGACAGACCGACAGACATCATGCTAAAAATAGTCAAAACGTTATGTAGGGACGTCAATTCGTGGAGATCCAGCGAAAACTCGAAATGTCAAAATCGGTATGATCACAATATCTCCCTTATATATGTTGGCGGTCGGTCAAAATGGAATGGCAGTACTGAAATTATTTGTAAAAAACCGGAAGTGAAGGATACCAAAAACGATTTCGATTTTTTGAACTGGAGCGTATGTTGGGCATCTTTAGAAAAAGATCTTGAAAAAAAATCTCTATTAGTTTTTTCCGAAATCTTGAACATTTTTTACCGACTGCCAACATATATAAGGGAGGTATTGTGATCATATCGATTTTGACATTTCGAGATTTCGATGGATCTCCACGAATTGAGATCCCTACATAACGTTTTTACTATTTTTAGCATGATGTCTGTCGGTCTGTCTGTCTGTCTGTCTGTCTGTCTGTCTGTCTGTCTGTCTGTCTGTCTGTCTGTCTGTCTGTCTGTCTGTCTGTCTGTCTGTCTGTCTGTCTGTCTGTCTGTCTGTCTGTCTGTCTGTCTGTCCCTCCGTGTACACGTGCAGAGCAAATTCGGCTAAAAGGATTTGTATGAAAGTTCATATTTAAGCTTTTGACATCAATGGCACAAGTTGATCAACTTTTGGTAAAAAACTGTTCACTAGAAATAGGAATTTACTCGTGTCGGTTTTAAATTTTCCCGAATATTTCACAACAGAGAAATATTTCGAAAAAATCTATTTAATAAAAGTTGCTATAAAAGTAATAACTAACAACTTTTATTTGAAACATTTTTTGATAAAGCAGCATAAATTAAACAAGTACTTTGTGATGGTGGTCGGTTTTGTGGTGGCCACAGCTGATTTTTTTAATATCTTTTAAAGTTCATGTATAAAATCATATTCTCTAGAATGACTTGAAGGTAAAATATATTTTATTTACAATTATTCAAAGTGCCTTCCATGTTGATTTAAACACTTTTGCATCCTTAGTTTTGAGTTATCTGTAGCTCAGAGCATAATAAAAAATAATATTTTAAAAATATGTCACGTTCAAATCGTACTTTCAAGACGCACTTTCATTTAAGATTTGAAAGTGAAATAACATAATAAGCAATACAAGACCATGGTTAGGGGTCAAGTACATCAAGGTTGCTGATGTTACGAATTTTAATATATAAAATGTGCAACGTGAGTATTTTATGCAACTTTATATAAACAGTTGTTGCATATAGAACTACTTTTAAACGTTTTGATAAATATTATTCGTTTACGTTTTATTGGTGCCAAATAATTGCCTAAACGATTTATGTTTCCAAAACATGGAAGTATGGAAGTTCACAAATATAAAATGGTCTAGAATGATAGAGCAGTTGGGAGTCATGAGGTAGTTACTAAACACGCAACCAGAGTGACCTATGCTACTCAAATACCGGCCTAGCTGTGCAAATTACCTATACGAGATATGAGTGCGAATAACGTGGCTTTTGTCCGTATTCGTTCAACGCGGACCCCGCGTAAGGTTTGACAGGTCCCGAGACGTCGTGCGGAAGGAAAAAGCACCAACACATCAAGCCGTCAACGTTGCAACACAAGTCGATCTGATACAATTATGATGTAAAGATAAGCTCGGAGCTATAAACAGCTATAAACACAAGAGTGAGGATACGAAAGTGTTTAAATCAAAATGGGTCATACTTTGAACACTTTTAATTAAAAATATTCGATCGATCTAGAGAATATGATTTTATAAAAATTTTCGTGAACCTTAAAATACATTAAAAACATAAGTAATATAAAAGAAATTTTATTTGATGAGGAAGACAATTCAGAAGAATTTTCCAAACCAGAAAATATTTTACATTTCCGTTTATATCCATGAATATTGAGTATTTTTGAGTGTATTTACATGTTCCATCATGAGGTTCATGTCTGTACTATTTATTTTGCAAATGCTTCAGGTATAAACAATGTTATCTTGATTGTTTTCACTCATATTGTTTTGTAGAAATAATAACTTATAATTTTACCGCGAAAAACACTATTGCAAAGATTACTGCACGATCTGAACTTGTGACGACTGTGCAAAACAAACTGCACTGCACGATATTTTCCGAACGATCTTTGTGCAGCACAGAGCACTCAGAAACTTTATGCTGAACGTTGCTTGTGGAAATTCTGCAGAATGTGTAGATTATTAGCTTATGCCGAACGCACCTTAAAATATCAATGTTGTCCTTGATATGCTGTACTTCTGTTTTGTTCCGAAAAATTTCAATGCTACCATTCAATTTTTTGGGTAGACTTTGGGCAAAATTTTTTTCCCCAACGTGCTCTCCTAAAGAGTTTTCGAGTAATTGTGTTTCTTCAATCTTTTTATACCCTGTAAATGACAATGGTTTTATGTTATTACTATTTTTTCAACGAGAAATTTTCAAGAAAAGCCTGAATTTGTTATGTACTGTTTATATCTTCTGGTATTGTGCAATCAGCTCTGGAGTCGACTCAGCCTCAAGTATTTAATACTTATAAGTACCTGTTCATACAGGTATAATAGGACCGGTCAAAATGTCACAATGATCACATGGCTTTCATATCTATTTCCGGTGGTCTAGAAACGGAGAACTTACTTTCTCTGCTCTAATACGCCAATAAAGGTTTTTGGAACCAATTATAATTATGTATTACTGTTTTCAGGACTTACGGTTAAACTTTTTCACTGATATAAGATAGTTTGATCTGAGCTAATGATGAAATATTGACCTATATTCAAAGTTCTGTAGCGCTTACAAATGTCTACGCCTACGTGACAAAACTGATTCCATATTTTAGTTTTAGCAATTTGTGTCTGATGAAGACATTTTATAGCAATTGAAACAAAGTTGTAACTATGATTCCTTTTTATTAGCCTAAAAGTGTTGACGTGAGGTTTTTATGTCAGAGAGTAATAGGGTGCTACGAAATGTTGAAATATAACTGAAGTGTGCACAGCACAGATATAAAAGTGTCAAAGTTTAACAACTAAATTTAAAATTACTTTGTTTATATCCCCATTGTTTTAAGGGAGACATGCAAATGTCATATTCCCAGTATTTCGATGGAATTTTAACACAGTTGTGTGCAGTGGTTTGTTATTAGGTTTACAGTTGTTTTGGCAATTTCTTTAAAATATAATATGACCGATAAAATAAGATACTAAAAGACAATCCACTGAAAATCTATTCCTACACTCACATTTTGCGAGTGGAAAAATGTCGTTAGCAAGTAATTTATCAAAATTTCAGAAATTTCAGGGTTTTGTAGGTATTTAATAAGTATAAGTAGTCAACAGAATGCTGGATGTCTACGACAATATTTTTTCTATAATCGCATCAAAATCAGTTTGAGTACTAATACCTGGTTGCATAACGGTCTTAAAACTAGATGTAAGCTAAAACTCGATGTTATACCTAAAATTGCCTAGCAACGCAGTGCGTTGCTTCGTTACGACATTTCAATACATTAATTCCAAAAAAGTGGAATATAACGATTATAAAGTATATAAATAATAAATATATAAAACGGTAGAGATAGTAATTTTAACTACCGTTAGACAGTAGAGAATGAATATCCATCCAGCACCGCCATCTGTTGACAAATTCCACAACTCTCAACATATCTGCATTTCGGTGCTCTGCTTACCCTGTGATAACTCCAATATTATTGTTCTTTGATGTATAGTGTTAGATATATTATGATTCTACATGATATGGTCTAATTTATTATTCTAAAATAATTGATATATTTCTATAAAACTCCGATGTTATGCACCCACAAACTTTATAATACAAAAACTATTACGTTTAAAAAACAGAAAATTGCCCAATACACGATATCGGTGCATGATAGGTATATGCTCTCCTGGACTTTTTTTAGATCTAGTTAAGATCTAAATTTTTTTGTCTAAATTATATAGATATATCTCTTAATGTTTAGCCTATGTTACCAATTTACACTGCACGAAGAGTGAAAAATGTTGGTTTCCCAGGGGCGGCCCAAGACGGTATGCAGACGATGCGCCGCATCGGGGCGCCACGGTTAAGGGGCGCGGAGTCGAAGAAAAAATGTATAGCCTATTACAATATTAAAATAGCTTTAATTAAAATATTATAATATTCATTTTTGTAATAAGTATTGTGACCTTTAATTAAATCTAGCAAAAACTACTTTTATTTACAGGGCGGCACTTCAGGCTTCTAGTAAAAGGGGCTGCCATGCAAGGAAATTTAGAAAAAACTACCTTTTTTTACTGGGTGGCACTTCAGGCTTCTAGTAAAAAGGGGGCCCCATGAAAGGAGATTTAGAAAAAACTACTTTTTTTTACTGGGTGGTACTTCAGGCCTCTAGTAAAAGGGGAGGGGGCAAAAAGGAGATTTAGAAATAAACTATTTTATTACTGGGCGGTACTTCAGGCTTTTAGTAAAAAGGAAATTTAGAAAAAACTTACTTTTTTTTACTAGGCGGCACTTCAGGCTTCTAGGCGCCTAACCTAATTTTGCATCGGGGTGCCAGGTACCCTTAAACCGGCCCTGTGGTTTCCCCCCTAACACCACCTAGTTAGATACGGACGAAATTATAACCCTCATAAAATCTTCCTTGAGTTATTTAACCTCCCTGTTTTATATTTGGTGAAGATCGGTCCATCCGTTTGGATTTGCATAAAGACCAAACAAACAGAAATTGATTTTTATATATAAAAGATTAATTTATTGAAGACTACTTTAGATACGAAGAAAATGCAGAATAAATTGCTAGGATTTTTCAGTTTAAATTTTATTGTGATGAAATTTTTGCAAATTATTTAAATTTTGTTACAAAAATTTAATGGAAGCTCTTAGTACTCAAATAACGAAATAACAAATATTATCAAAAACTTTTAAATTTCATGTGATTATAGAAAAAATATTGTACTAGATACCCAACATTCAGTTGCTTCTTCACTTATTAAATACCTACAATATCCTGATATGTGTGAAAATTCACATATATTTTTGGAATCGTTAATTGCAGAGACCCCCTTTCTCCAGTAGACCATGTTCTGATATACCAAAATAAATCTACCAATAAAACTCATCAATACATGTTTTAATATGATAAAGAAAATAATTAAAAAATCACGTGGTAAAACACTGCTTTGGTGTTCTCAATGTTTTTTTGAATATGGTCTAGTACAGCATTATTTTTCGTCTTTAAAGTGGATAATTTTAACTTTCTGCCAAGAAGACAATACATAAAAGGTTGTTGAATGAAGATATTGCGTTGTGTTTCACAGAAGTTTCATTGTATTGGCTATAGTTTTGGCTCCCGCCATTGTCAAAGCTACAATGAATTACAGATTACAGTTTACACTTAAACAAGAAATCCAGAATCTCAAAGTATAATAAGTCTTTCTCTAAACAAAAAAAAAAAACGATTCAACCGTCACAGAACATCTGATCAATGAAAATTGTGTCAGTATGAGTAACTGTGTTCATTCCTGTATCAAAAATCTAAAAAGACCTTAAGCTAAATTTACTGGAAGTTCACGAAATCAAGAAACGTAAGAACAAAACTAATATTCTTAATGAAATAACCAACCTACATAAGTTCCCGCTGATATGATTAACTTCAACACCGTTATTTGGAATTTTGTCTAATAAAAATGTTTTTGGTTTTGTTTTTACCCACCTTCACATATATAGAGAGAGGAATTGTAATACAATTCCAATCAAAAATCAATTTTGACTTTTCGAGATTTTTACAGATAAGCACGAATTAGGCTTTTCGTGACACGAAACTGATTTTGGCGTGGTGTCGGTTTGTGGACACTTGTAGAGAAAATTCGATTGAACAGATTTTTAAGAAATTTCATATTTAAGCTTCGGACTTGAATATCTCAAATTTTGAGAATGAGGAGTCGGAGTCATGAGTCAGCAGGTGAGAAGTCGAAGATTTTTAGAGGAGTCAGGAGCCAGAGTCGAGATTCGTAAAAACTTCGACTCCCGACTCTTTTATTCAATATGTATCAAAGTTGAAAACAAACTGAACATGAAAATAAAATGATATCGATATTACTTTTAATGAACGGAAATGGGAACGTCGTTTTGTTTTTTTGATCAAGAATGAAATCGAATACAATATATTCAATACCGGTTTAAACTGATTTTCCTTAATCGGCCCAATTCTGTAAGCAAGTTACTACAAAAAAGTTACAATAAAAGTTGCTAAATACAAGGTCAGTAACTTTTTAAGCAACTTTCACGAAATCCGTATTCTGTAAGAAAAAAGTTACTATGAAATTAGTAACTAGTTGCTAAAAAAGTTATTATGGATAACAACTAACAGAAAGCAGTTGCTACACTTAGTAACTTCAAAATAACTTGTTAAAATCGTGAAAAATCGCAATTTTTCTGTTTAATAATGAATTATTTCAAGCATTTTACAATGAAGGGCAACATAGAGACAATAATTATAGAAGGATTTTTATTTTATTTTCTGTATAGCACAAAATTCTTCGAGTTCTTTATTTCAATTTCTAGTTTTTTTTTTTTTTTGTTTATTTACATTTGTTTTATAATAGTATAACAGTACAATATTTTTTAAATGTATTAACTACGACTGTCAATAGAAGCCGCGCACACAAAGGGGTGGTCAACGAGTTCAGACCCCCTCCCCCAAGGATTTGAAAAATCAAATCTTATTTAATAAAAACTAAGCGATTGCAAATAAGAATCACCTTTTTTATTATTAAAAATTAAATTATAATCAAAATTAAATTAATATATAAACCCAGTCCTCTCCATAAAAACACAACAATACATTTGTATTATATTACAGATATTTTTTCGAAATGGACCCTTCCCAGATCAATGTTTTAAGTGCGCGCCTGTTCAATGGCTATCCGAACTTCTTTAACTGTATTTCACGCAATTCACTTAAATTTGGACTATAACTTGCACCATCACATAGAAAACAGTAACCACATAGCACATCACCACAGCACCACCACTCGTTCCTGTCAATTATTTTTTAAACACTCGTATCACCGACCATGACCGGGTTATTTGCCAGGAAATTCAACAGAATTTCCATCTGTTTGCAATTCTTTTTCTGATTTTGTTTATAAAACGTTTTTCGTTTAACCTCAGAAACTCACAACATAGCTGTCAAACTCAATTAAAAACGAATACCTCGCCTGCGCAGAACGTAATCTGCTTCTAGCTTCACGGTTCTTTGCAGCAACGTTACTAAATATAACTTGTTATAAGAACGTTGCTTGTGCTTATGCTTGGAGAATACCAATTGTTTGGCGATTGATAAGAAAGTTACTATAAAAGTTATTTCGTAGCAACGTTACTCAGTAGCAACTAACCTAGTAACTTTTTACAGAATTGGGCCGAATGTTCTCCAGTTTATAATTTGAATAATGCTATTATACTTCTATTAACAGATTAATACGATGAGGCAATAAATTTTTTGTTTTTACACATATCCATTTTACCATTTTCTGTAAACTCTGTTTATTACGTTTAATAAGAACTTATCGAGATTTATGTTTTTTCAAGTTGTAACGAATTTTGTGATTAATACTTATAATAAAATTAATAGATTTAGTTGTAGGCTCTCGTTGAAACACATTGAAAAAAAGAACTCGAAATAAAACACTCGGTAATGTTTCAAAATATTTAAATTTATCAATACGTATTTTGGCTTATGAGGCCATCATCAGAATACAAAGAGTCAGTTTTGTAAACTATTTGACAATGGCAAGACCCGAAACTATAGTTAGTGCAATAACAGATATATATCTATTACTAAGGTACCAAAGTGTCAGGGCCGTCCAACGATATTCGGTGCCCGTGGGCTACTAAAATAATGTGCTCATCTTCATAAGAAAATACATAACCAGAACCGTAGCAATGTTTTTGGCGCTCTTAGCAAATAAAGTAAATATTTTAAACAAAAAACAACGGTCTTGACCTCCCCAAACCCAAGTGAAGAGAAAAAAAGGACCTCACCTCTCCAAATTCAAGTGAACAGCAAAAAAAAAGGTCCTCATCTCTGCAATGGCGCCCCTGGCAAATGCCCTGATGCCAACCCGTTCTGTACCATAACCAATAAAAATACCGCCCCCAAACGACTTACGCCCCGGGGCTGTAGCCCATTTAGTTCTGTGGTTAGGGTTGTTCTGCAAAGTGCCAAGAGCCTCAGTAACTGAGGCACCTTTAAAAAAATTTCAATAATAAAAAAAAAAAAAGATTCTGTGTAACAAAACACAATGTCTTCATTTAACAACCTCGTATCTATAAGATAGTTTCATAAAGTTAAACTGTCAACAATTCAATATATTAAGCTAATAAACTTAATTCGAAATTGTATGCATAACAGTTGTCATTTGGTTTGAATGTATTTACCCCAGGTTAATCGTTGTTTTAAATTAATTTTGCCCCTATCCTAGCAAAGTAAGAAAATTACAAAATCACACGTTAAATTTATTTCCTAGTTTGTAGAACATTAGCTCTTAACTCACGTGGGTGAGTAAACCATGCAGTAATCAACATTTAAATAAGGACTGATGATTCCGTACTGCTACGTTGTTAATCCTAGACCCGTCATAAAATAGTAATGATTATAAACAGTGGAAAAGCATGAACACCGCTCTCACTACAAGTAAAGTACTCCGCGTAATATATTCTCTTACTTGTGGTTCGCAGTAATTAACTACCTAGTTCGTGCAGCAGGTACGGTCTTGTTTCTTCCCGCTGTTTTAGCAAATGTGTAAATTCCGAACAAAACGAGGAAGCGTTATGTTAATTCTAAAATAAACTTTTCATAAAAGAATGTGATTTAGTTAACGACTGACCCATTGGTCGGGTATCGACCACTGATGGTGATATATGCGAATACAAATACATATTCAAAGATTAATTAAACAAAACTTAAGGGTCATTCCATATCGAGTAATTTGATGAAAATCGTATTCCATCAATATTGATACACCCTGTATATCTTTAATAAGTATATAAAACAGCAAGCTTCCCTGATTGTTCGTTCTGAAAATAAAGGACCTCAAAGTGAGTTTAAATTTGTAAATTAGGCTTTTTTGTCCACTTTCATTCCTTATCCAGCAAAGGGCAATAATTTTTTGATGTTCAGCATGCTTTTTATGATTTACAGAAAAAAAGATTAACTTGAATGTCAATTTTCAGATCAATAGTTGCTTTGCTTGTTTAGTCAAACTTATTATTTTACGACCGTTCAAACGCCTTGCCGAATAGACGTTCAATCAAAAGGCCGTATCCCGCTGGATATTTAATACCACAGCCTAAAAACTTGCCCAAGTCCATCTCTCCTCTAACATCAACTACTAATGTCCTAAAATTTCAGCCAAATTGGAGATGGTCAGCATGGATCTCCAGACCACTTGCCATGGAAGGACCATTAACCAAAAGTACTATTCAATAAATGTAAAACTATCAAACCCAAATTAGTTTAGTTTTATTCTTCATCTTTTTCCCCTTTTAACGTTTCTATTTTAACTACTTTTCCGTTATACTTTTGTGTTTAAGATTTCCTATTAACATTTCGCACAGTTTCTTCTTCTTTTTGTGTCACCTGTGTTGTAGAGACTGACGACAGGGCTATGAACCTTTCAAACACCGATTGTAAACAAGTTTACGATGTTAATTTCGGACCAGTCCCTTAGATTCCCTAACCAGGATGTTCTTTTTCTATCGGCTGTTTTTTTTTTGCTATATATTGTCACATAGGTAATCCTAGGTCAGGACTACGACATCTAGACATTATGACGGTCAGCGGTCTGATTAAAAAATTATTTGTCAGCGTCTGACGTATGTGGCCTGATTACGAAATGCATACGCCGTATTTTCGTAATGAGGAAATATTTATCATAACGAATGAATATTGGAACTGGGTTAACCTTCGGTTACAAAAGGATGGATGCAACAGATATGGAAGCAGTGGAACATAGCCAACTCCGCTGCACGTATTAGTCCACGGCCCTAACGGCCCTTTCTAGGAACTTTTCAGGAAACTGAACATATGGCATACATAAAATAGGTGAAAAGAATTCTTTTAATGTGAAATAATTCTTTTTCTGACATCTACTTCTAAAGCTAAATTCAAATAAGCAGATGTACAGATAACCTATTGTTAGAGGGTTGGTTATAAAACCTTGACACCAGTCTTAACCAACCACTGCACAAAAACACTCGCTCTTACTACTCAGTCTGAGACGGTTCGTTCTCAGACGTTCGGTAGAAATGTAGTTCCATCAAAGTAAGATAATCATAAATCAGTACAAAAATGAAGAGAAAAATAAAACTCAAATTAGATAAAAATGTTAAGAACAGATTTTTAAGAAAATGTGAATGTAACTAGACTAATTTTAGGTAAGATTTATTTTATGTTATATTATGTAGTTTTCTTATGTATAAATTGTTTTTGTTCCAATAAATTATATTAAAGCCATGAGATGTTTCGTTTTGAATTGCCAATAATACCACTAGAGATTTTGTTTAAAAGCTTTTCCTAATTTTTGCTACTAATGAATTAGGTGGTGGCAGCTGAACATTTAAGTAAAGATTTTTAATAGAGTTGAATAAAATCAAATAATAAGCCTTGTTTTTTTGAGTAAATAGTTAGTTTGTCTGTCTGAAGTTTACATTTGTTTAAGTTCATATTTGTCCAATATTTAATAATTATTAATAACCCCTTAAATTCACGTGTTACATTCTGTTTGTCAGCGGTAGGATTTTATAGCCGGCTCACTTAAAGATTTTGCATAGTTTATTTATTAACTTATTAAATAACCCTGGTAAGTCCCACAGTTACAAATTGGTACCAGAGGCGTGATTGTTCTTAATTGATTTTTTAAATTATCTTTAACTCTTAAATTTTCCCCCATAATTTCCACTTTTACAACACTTTCTAAAAGTCATATTTAAAGAATTTAAAATAACACATATATGTTTTTCGGTAGCTATCAATTGTGACGATTTCTGTAATTGCCAAATTCTATTTCTCCCACCACTTGAAAGTTTAAGACGATAGAAAAGAAGCGTGTCAAATGAAACAAAATAATATTTATTTCTCAATCTCTGAGCGAATTTTTGAAAAACCCATTTGTTTGAAAATTTAAATTTTATTGCTATAGTCTCTTGTTTTGAACTATACGCTACTTTTAACGGTTATCGGCCAAGTTAAATCCCCTCAACTACAAACAAGGCTACCGTGAGCACCTACGTAGGCAGCTACTCCATGTAATCCTGCATGGAGACTAGCAATTGATGCATAAACAATATCAAAATTGCTATTTGAAGCCACAGGGCTTTAAAAATTTACAAGAAATAATTACTAGCAACTAGTAACTAATAATTTTGATATTTTAATTGCTTCTAGTAGTATAGCAGTAACAAAAATATTAAAATTTTTGCTTGAAAACATGACAACACCGCGTACTATTAGATTAGTTGAAATATGGATACAAATATCAGCGTGCAACCAGCACAGGAAATTCTGTAAGCTAATTGACTGACGTCCAACCTACCTCGAAATTCCTAGCGACTTAATAAGCGACAACCTAAAATAGCCAACCACCTATTTTGCCAATTTCTTTTTTAATTTTCGTGTGCGCTACTGTATCAAAATCATTTGCTTTCCCAAATCCTGGGCTACGCTCCTGCTTACTGCAACGGGCGAATAAATAAATAAACAAATAAACTAGTAAATAAATTAAATAAGGCTTGAAATATGGCCCAAGAGGGAAAATGGGGAGAAACAGACCAAAAGAAACATGGAAAAGGAGTTTTAATAAGAATCGTAGAATCATATATAACAAGAAAATTGGTAAACAAAATGAGAAAACAGAGTAAAGCAAAATAAGTAAAAACCACATAATTATAAAATGACAGCTGAAAATTGCAATCTCAATATTTAAAAAAAAAAATGTTTCAAGAAAATTCAGACGCCGAAGCTTTGAATTTTTTTCTGTAAGAAAAAGCAACAATCAACGAATTTAAAGTAATTTCTTTAATTATCCACATTTATATATTTAAATAATCCTTGCTTCTTTGCGTCTTCATCATCAGCACTAAATATAGCATCAAAAAGAGTGTGGATTCCATGATGAATATTTTGTAAACTCTTTCTTTAGCTAAGCACCATTTTCTCTGTTTTGTACAAATGTATTTCAAACAGCTACTTCAAGATGTTCTTCCTGATATTTAACTGTGGAGACCTTCCATTTTTCTTTCTGTCAAATTTTATCTAGACCTATGGTCTCCAAACTCTTTGGAAAGCGGGCCACATAGGCATATTGCAAATAATAGGAGCGCCGGAGTGAGAAATTAAAATTTATTTCCTTGTATTAGGTCGTCAAGGATGCAATTTGTAGAAAAAAAGGCAAAGTTTGTTGATAACTTACAAATATAAGGAATTACGTTATTCATCAAAGTATGCACCCATATTGTCTATACGCTTTTGCCCAAGCGGCAGCTTGTTCAGGTTCAGGCCGGTGGTATAAAACTCTGGCGGACGAGAGGCAATGAATTCATGGAAGGCCAGTCTTACAGCATTGTCGGAATTAAACTGTTTTCCTATTCAAAAGTTGTACAAATTGCGGAAAAAGTGGTAGTCAGTGGGGGCTAGGTCTAGTGAGTATGGAGGATGATGAAGAAGTTCCAACTCCAATTCCTTTAGTTTTGCCACAGTCATTTGTGCAGTATGTGGTCTAGCGTTATTATGCAATAAGATAGGAGTCCGACCGTTCCATTTTCAACAAAATTAATTTAAAAAAAGTTTTTGATATTTTTTAGAGCATACAATGATTTCATTAAACAGGCGAGATGTGTAACTTGTATTAAAAACAGAACGGTAAAATATTAAGCGATTGTCAAATAATAAGCTGTTCAAGTTGGCAATATTATTAACCACAAATTTCATCGTTGACGACCTATATATGAAAGCTAATTACGTTAAAGAATGCAATGGTCCGAGATGCTTGGGAATTCAAAAATCTAACAGGTGTTAGCATGTTGTATGTTAGGCTTTTTGTGTACAGTCGACCAATCGGTGGAGACAAATCTGACATCTCCGACTACTAAATACAGTGTATGAATTCGCATGTGCTCTGAATCTGAATGAATTCGCGGCGACTGAATAAACACGGGCAACGAAGAGAAGACCAGCCAGTCTCCACGATTAATGGGTTGCAAGTAATCAAATAAGCATTTTCAGATTGCAGACTACTACTGCGGAGACCATACGTTTATAAAATTGTCACAATGAGTTTAGAGAGATTTATTTCTGAGATCGAATCTCGCAATGGCATTTGAGATTTGGCTTATAAGGAGTATTCAAATCGTGGTATTACATAGGCAATTATTAATTTATTTATTTTTATTTATATACATCGACCCATTTATGCAACAAGGCTAATCGCCGATGCCAGAGGACGAGGTCCTATTCTCGCCCGAATAATATCACCAACGGAGAATTGAACTAGCAACCTCACAATTCATAACATTATGAATTAACATTATACACTATGAATTAAGTGTTATCGATTAAAACATGGCCTATGAATGAGGCTTTAATAGTTTGGTTATAAACACAATAATTAAAACTTTAAGAATAGAGAATATCACAAGTCAATCTGACACACATAATCAAATATAGATGAAATGCCATGTAAACACTTAATTTTTAATAAAAATCTTAATTTTTCTTAATAATAGATAAAACTATTCAAAACTCTTGATAAATAATATTATAATTATTATTTTCCATTAATAATGTGTTTACCAGACATGATGTTAACAAAAATATAAAAAATCGTGTAATAACACTATGCACCACTAAAAAATTCACCAATATTTCGAATAGTAATTCGTATTAGGTATACCTAGTAAGCAAAAAAAAAAACAAATTTGTGTTTAGATATCACGTCTCAAAACATAGATAAGTAAAATCTTAATTTGTTTATTCTTGATAAAACTTGTTTGAGCCTATTCATAAAAATATATCTTTGCTGTGTACAAAAGTCATCAAAATATTTAGATTAGTTATGAATCTACAAAATGCCGCGCGTTTGTGTTAATTCTCCTAACTTATTTTGTTATGATTGTTGTCAATTTACTTCTAAAAGTGAAAAAAAGCCAATTTCTCCATTGCTTAAGAAGTGTTATCAAGCTTATTTTAAGATTGTAATTAAAAATCAAGACAAATCATGGATGCCCCAAGTATTTTGTTTAAAATGTTATAAATATTTGACGGGTTGGTACAATGGTACTATAAAAGTGATGCCTTTTGTTGTACCAATGCAGTGGCGTGAACCCAAGAACCACATAGACGACTGTTATTTTTGTTTGACAAATGTGAAGGGTTTTTCTAAAAAATCAAAACATTCAGTGAAATATGCCAATGTACCACCAGTATCAATGCCGCTACCCCATTCTCCAGACATTCCAGTACCAAAACGATTTTCAAGTTAATCAAGTTCATCGAGTTCTATGGAAGAAATAGCAGAGTTTGAGAAGAGTTATCAAGGTAGATGGGAACCAGCCATGCTTACAGACTACTGTTGGTGCCTTCAGAGGGATACGCGATAACTGACTACAAGAAGAAAGCCAATTGCACAAAAAAATATAAGTTTTTTAATAAAAAATAAAGTTTTGTGTCGCTAATTTATATAATTTTAAAAAAATCAATAAATGCTTTTCTCTATGGAACCTGACGTGATGTGACAATTTTATTTATAAATCTCAATTGATTTTAAGGTGGGAATCATAATTACATACTGTAAACCAAGTGAAAAAAAATATATATATATTTAATTTGTTGCATAGTGTAATTACTTTATTACTACTACATTCGAAAATGCTTGATGTTCAGAAATATTTTATTTTAATGGTGTTTTACTAACTTTGTGATTAAATCCTCTTATCTCGTTCAATATTAATAAGCTATCCAATATAACCATCGATGCCAACTATCGACAAGTTCTGAACTAATACATCCATCCCTAGTTTTAGTAATTTAAAATATCCATTTGCTGACGAAGGTGATATTGTTGTGTTAGTTAACACATGTTTTGTTGTTTGGTTAGGTCAGATCCCTCTACAGCATGTGGTAATGCGACAGAGCTTTTACAAGAACTTGTTAGTTTATCCTTTGAAAGGACTTTACTAACTGTTATTTTAATGTTAATTATATAATAACAACACGCGATTAGTATGCGAAGAAAATCTTTTCATAATTAGCATAATTTGTTATGCAGCTGTTTGATTAAAGAGAGATAGGAATCACATTTAATGCATTTAGTTTGAAAGCTTTTGCAAGAATAACGCTTGGATATGTTGATGAATGAGTTATTGTTATGTTGATGAGGAAATTTCTACAACGTATATTGCAATATTGATGAGTTGCCGTGACTTCGTGATATGGAGGCTGCCTACGGAATACAAAGACACAGGTTCAAATCCTGAACTCACATCGTTAATAGC
Organism: Liopterus haemorrhoidalis; assembly: GCA_963971575.1. Taxonomy (NCBI): domain Eukaryota; kingdom Metazoa; phylum Arthropoda; class Insecta; order Coleoptera; family Dytiscidae; genus Liopterus; species Liopterus haemorrhoidalis. The sequence goes on from OZ020617.1 coordinate 38,868,866, forward strand.
TATACTCACCTTCCGACACTGTGCAAGCTCAGGGGTTGATGTCGAGTGTTTTATACTTAACTAGGTGAGGGGTCTGCCTTTTAAATTTTGTTTGAGACATTTTTTATGTACTGGAAATAATCTTCTTCTTCCTTTTCAGACACTCTCAGTCGAGTTGACATCACTAACATAAGTCACGTGTCCTATTCATCACGTGTATATATATCTTCATCACATGTCCTATTCACTGTAATCATCTACCTCTTAGTTCTTGTGTGATACTTGGCCTTGAGAACAGTTCTCGGATATCTTTGTTCCTTTGGGTTCTCAATTCATCATTAATTTAAATGGGTTCAAAGATTCTACGTAATATTTTATTTTCAAAATCTATTAAGTTTTGTGGATCTCGCTTTATTAAGGTTCATGTTTTGGAGTCATACATAAGTATGGGACGTACTTGGTATAACCTGATTTTGGTGTTATTTGACAGGAGTTTCGTTTTGAAGAGGAGACCGAGTGCAAAATACGATGTATTAGCAGTTTTAATTCTGTTCGTAATTTCCTGCTGTATCAGATTCACCTGATATATCATGGTGTGCAGATATTTGAAAGTATAAACTGTCTTAAAAGTATTGGTATTAATTTTTAAGTTGGTCGTCTTCTCGCGACTGCGTCTACTAAGAATGAGATACTTGGTTCTTTTATTACTGATGATAAGACTTACTTTACGAGCATCGAAGTCAGTAAAATCAGTTAGGTAAATTACGTCTTCTATCTTATTTGAAATAATATCCAGATCATTTGCATATCCTAAAATCTTGTGGTACCTATTTGGCTGAGGTTGGTGTCTTGAGCTTTTAGCAACTTTAGCAAAAGTAAGATGGCATCTCCTTGTCTGACTCTAGTATGAATTTGATGATATGGAGAAAAGAAGAGCTTCCCGAAAAATTTAAGATAGCTGTAATATATCCGATCCTTAAAAAAGGAAATAAACTAGAGTGTGGGATCTCACTTCTAGGTATATCGTACAAGATCCTCTGAAATATTGTTCTGCATCGACCTGCACCATACGCAGAAGAACTTTTTGGTGACTACCAGGCGGGTTTTCAATCTAATAGATCAAATTCACATTAAGGCAAATTCTTGAAAAATTGTGGGAACATAACACTGAAGTTCATAAATTTTATTGATTTCAGGAAAGTCATATACCAGCATTATGCGTAACAAACTCTGGGACATAATGGACGAATTTGGTTTCCCAAGTTAACTTATCAAGATGACATTGGTGTGTATATCTGGATCCATAAGCAGTGAAAGTAGGAAATTTAGTAAAAAGCCATAAGAGTGAAACTAGGAAACCTTTTGTCACCGGAAATAATAAACCAGATATTTCAATATATTTTATTTCAAAATTGAATTAAAATTTGTTTTTTCTTTTTGCCCGTCATGCATATAATGATCTACTTTCGCCCCCTCTAAAGAGGGATTAAAGTGGCACTTTTACTCCCTCGGGATAAGAAATATCACTTTTTGCATAGGAGGTAAAAGTGTTTCCATGACAACAATAACAACAAAACAAAATAGAATTATTTCTATTTTAAGTTAAAAGTATAATACAAAATGTTGCATTCAGCAAAACCAGCATTTGGTTTTGCTAATGCAAAAGACTAATAACGCTTTTTTTAAAAAAAAAGAAAGTGTGTACTTGCTCCCCCACCACTTATTTCGCGACTGACCACACACCTCAAGCCCCGCTAGCACATAGGAACTTAGAGTTACGAGGATACACAGAAATTAGGGCTTTTATATATATAATAAAGAATTTTCTGAACAACCCAATACATATAGTAAGTACAGTTGGGCACAAGAAGACATAGGCTAATTACCTTGTAATTTTTATTGTGTTTATTACAGCACTATTCAAAAATTCTATATAAGGTATTTCATAATATAAATTCTGTGATTTTTGGGGTAAAAATCTACCACCACCTTCGCTTCTGCTTTGTCTTATATTCTAACTTGTTTTCATATAAATTTTCACTTATTTTCCAGAAGTTTATTCAGACAGACTTAATACGCAAACCGCGCACAACCTGCAAAACCACAATTTCAAAATATAGTTACTAATTATTTATGAATCGTCTAAGTTGCGATTGTTTTTTATCAATTTGGCTAAAAACAACTTACATAAAACAAATCAAAGGAAACCATTATTAGTATTGTTTGTACTTTAATTGGTAGTTTATGTTCTATTTACAAGATTATTATTTTTGAATTATTATTTTGATTGTGCTAAATATAGTATACACATCGTGAGAGAGTGAATTATTTCTTTGGTGTATTGTAGCATCTTATATCGCAGGAATAAACATACACTTCTCTCCCTTGGTGCTATTAATAGCTATTTATGCTACAAGTATGGAAATGAAGGTTATTATCTACGACTCTGAAAATCTCTCTCGGCTTCACCTCGTTTTGTAAATCTCATAATGACACAATTTCCTTACGTGTAGCATACAATGCTTTCTCTTCGGTGACTTAAAAGTCTGCAAAAGAAGAAATAGGAAAACATTATTTGTTTGCCTTTTAGCAATTAAATTTATACGAAATGTCAAACAAAAAAAATATTCTCACTCATTTCTCGTAACATTTGAGCGGCTGTAGAGATAGTAGAGGGTCATTATTATTAGCTGCAAAGTTATTTAATAAATATTGTTACTATTTTGATGACAAACTTAAAATATGGAAAATCCTAACGACTCTTTTGTAGTTAGGAAGTTCATTACATAACAAAATGAGTTTGGCAAGTAGCCTTGTTTTTTAACCAACGTTTAAAAAAAAAAAACATTTTGTTAGATTAATTTTTCCTATAACGTAAATAATAAATGAGTTATTTCAAGATTTTAAGCTGGAGTCACTCAGTAACTCTTTATATTTTCATTATGTTTTTGCTTATCGTCTACAGACAGGTAGAAATAGACTTTTAGATGTCATCGTCTTATAATCACTTGATGACGAAAATAATTATAATAAAAGAGAGATAATATTTTTAAAATTAATAACGATCAATTTTCTCTACCCGGACACATTCTTGCCTTAGAAAAAATTAGAACCACACTACCTGATCTGATTATCAATTTCCCAACAACCCACGTGAAAAACAAAATAAATATCCATCCTGGACCATACTCAAACCAAAAATCAGCATACGTTTAACCCAATATTCAAAAAAAAAAATAACACTAATTCAACCATCTACAAGAGGTTCTATTACAAAATAAAAAAGTTAATTCCATCCATATTTACAGACGGGTCTGAATTATCAAATCAAACTGTGGCTTGTAAAGAAAAGAAGCTCTAGCAAATACCACATTAACGGCATCAAAAGTAATAGACAAAATCAAAGGAATTAAATTATACCACGAAATATAATTTATAGAGAAGAAAATTTATAAATCATGGTCATGTAAATTAATGTAATATAATAATACTTGTTAGTAAAATCTATGTAACCGAAAGTTCCAAGGTGCTTAGCTGTCAAAACACTGATAGTAAATTTAGAAAGAAAAAAAAAAACTTAACACATCATTTTATTTTCAATTATTCGGTAAAACTCTAAACAGAAATGTCAAAGTTCTACGTAGTTTTTGTATGATTACCATATTCAAATCAATGACAATATAATATAAATATACTGCACGCAATTCTACGAGAAAATAAAATACCGTATATTACTTTTGAACATTTTTACAACATATATTAAGTTTGTTGAACTCTGCACCGGAACGCAATATATAGTAAAAATATAACAAATTCTGGCGTTCAAATAATAAAGTTTTGTTCTAACCCAATCTGCGCGGAACTTAATCGAGATAAATGGTGCAATCTGTAAATTTAGAATTTAGAACTAGTTTTTGAATGAGTGGTAGTTTCTAACAATGTCATCCGTTATCTATTTTGAGATCTTCCTAGCCCATCGACGAGATATTTTGTCTTCTGCACATTTAATTCCAAATCCTATAGTTGGATTTAATTTTTTACTTCCGACCTCAAAGAACTATGATTATGTGGTATTGAAAAATGCATAGGTAATTTTAGGGTACGATTATTTTAAATATATTAAATTTTCATTTCATTGGACTTTAAGGACGAGCACGTGTTCTCAGTATCCTCCTTAATACGCAACTGCAAACACTTTTCTAACTCTACTCTGAAGTCAAATGACTAATTACTCCAAGAGCCGTAAACACTGCGTTTACGGCTCTTGGAAACCACTGCGGTTTTATACCCGCGACCAAATCTTTTCAATCTGGGTGCGACTAAAATTATCCTAGAAAGGTTTCAAGGTTGTTGCCATGGACGATGGCCTATCATTTTACCTTATCGTATTCTAATTTACCAGGTCTACAAGTATGAAAAGTATTTTTTTTTAAATAAAACACATTAAACTCAAAAGAACAGTAAAAGTTTATTTACTCAAAGTATGCTCCATTAGCAGTTATACATTTTTCCCATCTTTCAGGCAATTTGTGAATACCTCGCCAGTAGAACTCTTCCCCTTTCCCCGTAAACCATTCATCTAGCCATTCTTTCACATTTTCATATGAAGAAAAGTGCTGCTCGGCAAGTGCGTGAACCATCGATGCGAACAAGTGGTAATCTGAAGGGGCCAAGTCTGGTGAGTAAGCGGCATGGGGTAGCACTTCCCACTTGAGTGCCTCCAATGTGTTGCAAACTGCTTTTGCCTTATGTGATGGAGAGTTTTCGTGAAGAAAGATTACCTTGTACTGTCTTCTTTCGTATTCTGGTAGTTTTATGAGCAGCGAATGGTTCAATTCGATCAGTTGTTGTTGGTAGCGTTGGGTATTAACTGTTTCACTAGGTTTTAACAATTCATAATAGACCACACCCTTTTGGTCCCACCAAGTACAGAGGATTGTCTTTTTGCCAAAGCGATTCGGTCTTGCAGTTGATGTGGATGGTGAGCCTGGGTCCACCCATGATTTTTTGCGTTTGGGATTTTCAATATAAATCCATTTTTCATCGCCAGTAATGATACGATGCAAAAAAGACTTTCTTTTGTATCGTGCAAGCAAAATTGCACAAGTGTTTTTGCGTTTTTCCATCTGCCTCTCATTCAATGCATGTGGAACCCATCTGCCGAATTTCTGGATCTTACCCACCTCTCGTAGGCGATTGGAAACAGCTTTTTGACTAACGCCTAACTGCTCTGCTAGTTGTTTTTGTGATTGACTATCGTCTTCCTGTAGCAATGTTTCCAATTTTGTATCTTCATATTTTTTTGGAGGTTTTCCATGTTCTTTGTCTGTAAGAACAAAAGTCACCACTTTTGAAACGCCGAAACTATCGTTCACACGTATCTTGCGATGGAGCATATTCACCATAAGCTTCTCGAAGCAGTCGGTATGATTCAGCAGCAGTTTTTTTCAAATGAAAACAAAACAGTAGTACTGTCCGCGAATGCTCTTTATTTGGCACACAATTTGACATTTTTAGCACAGTAAAACAAAACTATATGATCACTTTTCCAATTATAACCTATACGCATTTGACACTTAATGATAACTTAATAAAACGCTATATGTGTTGAAACTTTGAACTATACACTCTGTTTGCGCGGCAAGTTTGAAAAAAATCCGCATTTCATACTTGTACACCTGGTATAAAGAATTTTCTGAACAACCCAATACATATAGTAAGTACAGTTGGGCATAAGAAGATATAGGCAATCCTGATAATCATATCATAGACTTTACTCGCCTTCCAACCAGGACTAATAATGATGATGGTGTAAATATAAGTTCAGGGAATTTGTAAATGCTTCTTATGCTTTTTAAATGCTATTTAAAATCATTCTGCCACTCCAAAATGTAATGATTGTGGAAAATCTGCAATATTCGGAGATAACTTTTAAATGTTTATTTAAACTAAATTCGTGACAAACCATATGCAGTTGTATTTCCAAGTACGCACAAACAAACTCTCAAACTTTTGTTATTGTTGCAGTTTTCACGTTTCAAACAGTGTCGATGTGTTTTGTAAAACTCTTTGTATTTTCCAGTCGGTAACACAAACTATGAGTGTACGTTTCCAACATAAAAATATTTGAATTGTCTCTTTTGAAACTTCAGTTATATTCATCCATTATTAATATCTGCTCTTTTCAACGATGGCAAATTCTATGCTCCAATAAGTTCTTTACGACAAACAAAGTATATTTTTCCTAATAAATTATTTGCTTTAGAAACGATAAATAAAAGATTGAATAGTTTCACTGTTTTAAAAATATTTTGTTACTTTCTTTATAGCATCTCTTGAAAAATAATTCGAAATATTTACTTAATCGTTGAGATTATCTTCTTCACCTTAAGGAAATGATTTTCAACCGATGTAGTGCGGCACAAAAATGTACAAGATTTTATATGGTGTGCCGTGAGATTTTTATATGGAAAACCGACATATACTGGCACCATAATTCCTGCTTCCTCTTTACATTCAAAATTGCTGCTTTCAATTGTTAGGTAGACAGATTATTAAAAATTCCACTTTCTAATGAAGACTACAATCTGGAATTACACACTATTTGTCAAATTGCTATCAAACTGCTATAACAGGTTTGAAATAGATAAAATTAAAAGAAAATATCAGCTGTGGCCACCACAGGACCAACCGCCATCATAAAGTACTTATATAAAATACATTCTAGCGGCAGAGTTGAACTTGGCCTAATATTTTCTAACAGAGATATTATTTAACATGACCATGGAAACGTTACATATAAGTATAAAAATTGATACGAAAAATTTTACAAAAATTATTCGAAATTTTTCGTTTTATCAAAAAACGTCTCAAATAACAGTTTTAATTATTGTTTTTATAGCAACTTTTGTTCAATAATTTTTTTCGAAATATTCTTCTGTTGTGAAATATTCATAAAAATCTTAAAATCGACACGACTAAACTCCCATTTTTAGTCAACCGATTTTTACCAAAAGTTGATCAAGCTTAAATATGAAGTTTCATAAAAATCCTTTCTGCCGAATTTGCTCTGCACGTGTACACAGACAGACGGACAGACAGACGGACAGACAGACGGACAGACAGACGGACAGACAGACGGACAGACAGACGGACAGACAGACGGACAGACAGACGGACAGACAGACGGACAGACAGACGGACAGACAGACGGACAGACAGACGGACAGACAGACGGACGGACAGACAGACCGACAGACATCATGCTAAAAATAGTCAAAACGTTATGTAGGGACCTCAATTCGTGGAGACGCATCGAAATCTCGAAATGTCAAATAGACCGGGATCTCATGACATTTTTGGTCTCCGATTTCATACAGCATGCCTTTTGGAGGAGAGAATATTTACCCTGTGACAACAAAAAAGGGATGGTACTAAACTTCTGCACGCTTTCCGGTCATAGGGAAAATTGCATTTCCACTTAAACACAAAATTTTTGTGTTTTTCTCTGACTTAATATTGCTTGCCCTTTTGTCAAAAGAAAGTTATAACAAATTTAAAGTTACTTTACCCAATGCACAACTTTTTATTATTGAAGATAGATTATAATGTTAAATTTGAAATTGGCTTCATACTACGTAATCTATATTTATATAAACTATTACTATCAAATGTAATAATACCTATTAAACAAATTTAGAAGGGATATTAAAAAAAAAAAAATGTCATCGTAAGACGTGGAAGAATAAGACAGCAATATGAGCATATTACGGTCATTTTTGACAATTTAGCAAGTTTAAAGTATTTGAGCTAGGTTCATAATCTTTTACTCAATCTTAATAGCACAAGTATACTAAGCGCTACTAAAAATTCATGTTTACAATACAGAATTATTATTAGTAGCGCGTAATAGTGTCTAGTAAAGTGTAATTTAGTAGTTCAGATTCAGAAGCACGAAGAGACTGCATTATATGACATTAAAATAGTGATGTGTCCATAATACTGACTGATCATAGATATGAAAGATTTGCGGGACTACGAACGTCCCGCCTGAATTATGAAATGAATTACTAAGAAAATTTTATAATAAAAGAAAAAAATTATTAAAATCATTAAACGAAGAATTAAATTTACAAAAGAGTTAAAATATTAATTAAAATCTCAAATGACGATATAAAACCGGTATCTTCAAAAGGTGGAAATATATTAACTGAACTTGTAATAAGAAGAAGAACTTGCAAAAATGTATTGCTTTATGTTATTTTGCTAAAGATTCATATCAACACGATAACTAGTTAATTACATGAATAATTAGTTAGGTACCATTACATTTTTACTTCTTTTAAAATATTCATATTTATTGTTAAAAATATCGATGATAAAATCGTCACCCAACGATGTTCAAGAAACAAGGTTATGTTTGTGTTGTTACCACCATAATAGTACAAGCTAGTAACGGATATTCCATCTCTTAACATGTTGTACAGTGCATATGTTTATCTTTCTATCGACAACAGAAAACGTTGTCAAACGTACTTCTCTATTGGTTAAAAAATCGTGGTATAGAGATCATGAACACTACAAACGTTAGCATCACAATATTTAGTACAATATTATGAACCTGGCCCTTTATATTTAATCATTTTATACGATAATCAGAATCTGTATTGATGAAGGACGCGGTTACAAATTCCATTTTTTAGTTTATAAATTTATTATTTTATTTATTTGTGGTTGTTTGGTTAAGTGTTATGTCCATATATTTAATTAAAATAAAGTCAAATAAATAAATAAATAAACATATTTTGTAAGAAAAACTGTTTAAAGCAAAATTTTAATTTTCTCAATAGCTCTGTAGTATCGAAGGTTGCGTGAGTATAGTCATTGGTGATAGGTGACTGTTACATGTAAGTTAAATAATATATTTAACAAACTTTGTTTTTAAAAAGTTTATTTGTTTACATACAAGTGTGGGTGACCACAGTAAGATTAATTCTGTCTTGCTTTGATAACTAACATGTATTTATATGTTTTGTTGTCAGAGCAATGACCAATACATGATGTGATAATATATTCTAATCGTGACTTCTGATTAGTAAACCAACGCGTGAAAGCGATTAAGATTTTTTGGTGCATGTCCGGTGTCAACTTAATTGCTTTTATAGATATTTATAATTCCTCCCTTCTTTAAGAAGTTGGTTTACTAAGAGAATAAGAAGTAGTAAGAATTTGATTATCTATTTCTTCTAATTCAACCATAGGGTTATTATTCTTACTATTCCTTGTACAAATTTTTCTCTTAAATATAAAATATAAACATGTGAAACTTATAATTAATATTATTGCAATAATCATACCAGAATTAACATGGTGTTGATTACTCACAGTTAATTCGTGTATTTTGGGGATTTCTTTAAATTCAATATTCCCTTGCTTTATGTCCCTTAATTCTAACATAGTATTAGTTATTTGTTTAGGGGTAATTTGAAAGTAAACATTTTCAAAGATAATTTCTTGACCATTTAAAGGTTTCTTGACATTTAGTTTGTAATTTTCTAATTGACAGTTTGAATCTGTTCGGAATTTGTAAGTTCCGATTATTTCTTTATATTTAATTTTATTTATGCATTGGACTTTGACAGTTTTAGGAACGATACTAGTTACAAAAACAATATTTTTATTTTCTACCTGAGTCAATACAAAGTTTTCATTTATTTCGTGATAATTGCAATAATTATTATTATGATTTCTAAGTATATTAGAGATACATTTACTTAGTTTAATGTAATTAGTTCGACAGTAGTTTGTCGTGTTTATTGCTTTACAATCATATGCAATAAAGTATTCGCTTTTACTTTTGATAGTTAGCGTTTTGGCTTCATTTATAAGGTACATATGTGAATTTTCGATTCTTGGGATAGGTGTTATTTGATACAACTCATAGCTCTTACTTTCGTACAAAGGTATTTCAATTAAATATTCAATCTGATTTTTGTTTATTTTACAATGGCTAGTTACAAATTGAGATATCTCCCAGTAATTAGAATGGGGATTATTCTCTGTTATTAACTTTTTCAATTCTTCTTTATTAATTATAGAATTATGTATTTGATTTAGATTACAAAAGGTTAGACTAGTTTCTATTTCATTCAGAATTTCTATCAAGTTAATACTTAATAATATTAGTTGATTTATTATTTCTTTGATTTTTAGGGAATTTTCAGTATTAAAATTTTCTTTTATTAGAGTTTCTATTTGCATGATTCTTGATTTCAAAATAATTTCATTGTGTTTCACGTTTTCCAATTGGTTATTAAATTTTGAGACAATTTCTTTATTAATGCGGATATTTTCAAAGGCTTGTTGTTGTAATGTTTTTTGATTTTCATTTATTTGCTTGAATAATCGATCATATTTTTCAGCATCATTATTGTCTAGATTACCAGTAATACTTTTGATTATTGAGCCTAAACCGTCTACTAATCCTCTTTTAAATCTATTGCTTGTATTAGGTTTTAAATCTTCAATTTTATTTTGCAACCTATGAACATTAAAATTTAATATATTTAAATAAGTTTCTGTTTCTCGTTTGTAACCGTTTTTTATAGATTTTTCTTTTTCTAATTCGTTCTCGGTATCTTTTTTATATAATTTGATTTTATCGAATTCTTTGTAAATTGGTTCTAAGTTATAATAAAAATAAGAATATCGGGAAGTTAGATAAATTTTTGTATTTCCAAGATTGAGAATATTTATGCCAGGTCCATTGGGTACTTCTGTTAGGTCTTCGCATTCGCAAGTCCATCTGTAAAAAGACGTTTTCTTTTTATATCAGTGATTCTGCGTTTGCCTGTATTTTTACCTTTTATTTTTAAAGTTTTTAACTTTGGATCGTATTTGTCAACATCATATTTTTTATATAATGGTTTTTTAAATTTTGAAATGAGTCTCGTATTTTGTTTGACTAATGCGTCATTGAATTGTAAACGTTCCACATTATCTTTAGCAGGTTTTTGATTCGTAAATCTCTTGTTCTTTTCTTTTTCTAAGTTGGAATACACTTGTTCATTGAGTGTTTTTAATTTTTCTTTCCATTTCTGTAAATAGTCTTGAGTTTGGTTTTCAAATGTCATAGCGTTATTATTTCTTTCGGATCCGTATAATATTTCGTTAGGGGTAAATTTTGTAATTGAATTTATTGTATTGTTATAGGCTATTAGGGATAAGGATATATTCTCTAATACGTTGTTTTTCTTTTCAGTTTGATTTAAAATTCTTAGGTGTTCAATAAGGGTCGAATGGAATCTTTCAATAAGTCCATTTGATTTTGGGCTATTTGTACTAGTAATATGGAATTTTATTTTGTAGCTGTTCATGAAATTTTCTATTAGTTTGTTATCGAATTCAAGGCCTTTATCAGATATAACTTGATTCGGGATAGGATAACGTGATATATAAAGTTTTAAGGAATTTACAATTTCGATCGCGGTTGTGTTATCTAGCGGTAATACTTGTGCGAATTTTGAAAAGGAATCTATTACAGTTAAATATTTTTGTTTCTCTAAAGTTAATACATCCATGTGTATTATGTCAAAAGGGTACTTCGCAGTAGGGGTCAAATTATCAATGACTTGATAAGGGTTTCTCTCGTATTTGTTTTCTTGACATATTTTACAATTGTTTATGTATTTTTGAATATCATTTAGCATATTCGGCCAATAGTATTGCCTTTTTAGTTTTTGGTATGTTTCTAGTATTCCTCTATGATTTGTTTTTCCTAAATGATAGTCTACTATGGTTTCTAACTGTTCCTCTTTAGTTTGTCTGTCTTCTAACACTTCGGTACATTGTATTAATTTATAACTGGTTTTATCAAAATGTTTCATTAAAATATTGTTAAGTGGTAATAACAATTCTTTGTCTATTAAACAATAATAATTAACCCTTGGAGCTAAATACTCCTTTAGGAATGCCATTAGTTCCTTTTCTATATTACTATTATTGATTGTTATCATCAATCTCTGTTTGTATTCAAATAATTTTATCATTTTTTGTTCTGTAGCATTATCAGTTAATTTTAATATTATTTGGTTTTTTCCAACATTAATACTTGTGTCTTTGTATGTTATTCCATTGAGCTCATTCTCGTCAGCGGAATGTACAGTGTCAATGTCGTCATCTGGGTTAACAATTACACTTTCGTTATCATTTACGAATACTTCCTCGAATTTAAGTTCATGTATAATTATTTTTATGTGAGTTTCTTTGAATATTTTGTTTAACAAATTTTCAATTTTATTAAATGGAATTTTATCTAATCCAGAACATATTTTGGGCATATGTATTTCGTAGATTTCGTTTTTTATTAAATACTGTTTTAATGTATTTAAACATAATTCTATTTCTTCTAGTTTTGGTTTTTCAAAGTGCTTTTCTTTTGTTATCAAATGAAATAATTTATATTTGTTTTCTCGTATAGGTTGGATTATTACTTTTAATTTTGTATTATCAATCTTATTCAAATAATTTTTACTATTAAATTGTTTATCGATTTGTTGAGCAAATCCTTTACTCAGTGAATTATCTTTTGATATACAATGTATTATATTATGATATTTCTCAAAAATGTCATCATGTGTTTTATAAATTTTAAAGTTTTGGCGTACTCTAGAGAGTGCGTCAGCGTTTGAGTTTAATGTGCCTTTCTTGTATTCGATAGTGTAATTATATTCATCGAGCTTTATTCTCCATCTCATAAGTTTAGAGTTAGGATCTTTTAGACTCATAAGCCATGTCAGGGGTCTATGATCTGTTCTTATAACAAATTTAGTTCCATAAATATAAGGCCTAAAGTATTTTACTGACCATACTATTCCTAATAATTCTTTTTCCGTTGTAGAGTAATTTACTTCGTGTTCGTTTAGAGTACGTGAAGCGTACGCTATAGGCAAATCTTTGCCATTAAAATTTTGACTTAATACTGCGCCAATTGCAAAGTTACTTGCATCTGTAGTTACAATAAATTGTTTACTAAAATCAGGATATTGTAAAATAGGGGAATTTATGAGTAAATCTTTACTGTTTTCAAAACTTCTTATATATTCTTTGTTATTGATATCAATATTATTATTTTTCTTTAAACAATTTGTTAGAGGTTTTGTTAATTTTGCAAAGTTTGGTATGAATTTCCTATAGTATCCGAGTAAACCAAGGTACTGTTTTATTTCTTTAGGCGTTTTCGGAATAGGGAATTCTTTTACTGCTGATATTTTTGAGGGATTTGGTTTCACTCCATCTTGTGATATTACGTGTCCAAGAAATGCTACTTCTTTTTGCATAAATTCAGATTTGTCTAACTGAATTTTTAAATTATGAGTTTTAAGAGCTTTAAAGATTTTTCTTATGTTTTCGCAGTGTTCTTGCAATGATGTTCCAAAAATAATAATGTCATCTAAATATACTAGGCATATTTTATTTATGTAGTCTCTTAGGACATGGTTCATCATTCTTTGGAAAGTTGCTGGGGCGTTTTTGAGACCAAAAGGCATTCTAACATATTCAAAATGGCCTTTATCCGTATTAAAAGCTGTTTTAGGTATACTATCTTTATGCATAGGGATTTGGTGAAATCCTTGTGTCAAATCGAGTGTGGTGTAATATATGTTTTTACCTAACTTATCTAATATGTCTGTGATGTTGGGAATTGGGAATTTATCATCAATTGTTTTCGCATTAATTTTACGATAATCTATTACCATTCTAAATTTCTTTTTACCAGAGGCATCAGCCTTTTTAGGTACCATCCAGACAGGGGATGACCAAGGACTGCTGCTATTTCTAATGACTTTATCATTTAATAATTTAGTTATCTGTGAGTCTATTTCTTTTTTGTATATTTCAGGGTATCTATAGGATTTTGTATAAGTCGGGGTCTCGTCTGAAGTTATTATTTTATGAGAAATAATGTCTGTCTGCGTGAGTTTATCTTTTTCTTTTGGGAATATATTTTGGTATTCTTTAATAATTTTGAATAGGGCTTTCTTTTCTTCTGAATTCAAGTGTTCCGCTCTAATTTTAATTTCTTCGGTTTCAGTACAGTGAAGACTTTTGGGATTTTGGAAGTAATTAATATCGTAGTATTTTCCTAATAACTTTATTTTATTCTTTTGAAAATCTATCTTAGCATCTAACTCAATCATCGAGGGTAAACTTAACATTATATTAAAGTTTTTATGAAAATTATACAAATAGCATTTTAGAATTTTGTTTTCGAAACGCATTAGGGTGTATTCATTTCCTGAATTTTTACCGGTAGGTGTAAAAAATTCAAAGTTTTCTTTATAAATTTTGAATCGTTTAGGATATGAGTGCGCGAAATGTGTATTAATTAAATTTATAGTAGATCCTGTATCTATCAAAATAAATAAGTCTCTAAATTTTAAAAAGGGTAGTTTTGACTTTGTGTTGTTCGTATTCATAACTTCTAGGAAGCTATGTTCTCTATTCCTAAAAAAGAATTTTGTTCTGATTCTTCTTCAGTTACTTCAATGTTTTCTGGGTTTTCGGTATACAGATAGTCTTCGTAATTTATATTTAGACCGTCTTCCGTTAACTGTTCTTGTTCGTTATCGTCGTCCTCAACATAATTTAATTCTTCGACTATGTAGTTTGGCTTGTAAGTGCCAAATTGCCTATTTTGTGAGTTAAAATAATTTTGGTTTTGTTGGGGTTTATTAAATGTCTGTCTGGTCTGTGTAGACATTGGCGTGGGTTTTATTCCTTGAACGTTTTTCAAATTTTGACGTGGTGCAAAGGGTTTATTTGCAGCAGGTTTTTGTTGAAATTTAATAGGTTGGGATGGAAAACTTGTTCCAGGGAATTGTCTAGGTTGTACATAGTTTCTTTGTGGTACAGGTTGTTGTCTGGAATTGTTTAAGGTTATTGGTGTGTTTTGTTTTAAGTATTGAAAATCGTTTTCTAGTAGTATTTCAATATCTCTAAGTGTTTGTGGATTGCGTGTAGCTAAATTGTTTCTATACGGATCTCCTACATTACTTATGAA